>BMAW01098778.1:21613-54306 GCA_019974015.1 Nephila pilipes | reverse complement strand
TGTGTGTGTATGTATGTATATATATGTATATATGTGTATGTCTATATATATATATATATATATATGTATATATATGTGTGTGTATGTATGTATATGTATATATGTGTATGTCTATATATATATATATATATATATATATATATATATATATATTATACTCTGCTGGCCATTGAAATTGCAACGCCATGAAGGAAGGCAAATACAAAAAATATATCTATTGTACCCAAACAGTATGGCATTAAGACAAAATGATTAAATTTGCAAGCAGTTTGGAGGTTTATAGGGGTGTGAAATTAGTAGAAACTTCTGCTACCCTGGCAGCTAAAATTATCCATATCCGGTTAAACACAGAGTCAAAATGTACTTGAATGACATATGATGATGATCATTATGATGTGAAACACTCTAAGCAAACCAAAGCCAGATGTTTTCAGTAGATTACAGATCTAGAGGCCATGCAAGCCAGGACAACAATCGAATACCCTATTTATTGAGGAAGATAAGAACACGACGTGCTACTAATGCTCTTGCATAATCCTGTTGAAAAATGGTGTTTGGGAAGCCTCGAAGATAGGGTTGAACTACAGGACCTATGATGTCAGAAATGTACCTATCTTCGTTGAAATTACCGTCGTTCCGAGATAGAGATGTGGGTGCCTTGCACCCAATGTCGGCCCAAGCCATCAAACCAGGTATCCTATATTGATATAAAATATAAGCAGGTGACGAGCGGTCTCCTAGGAGCTGAAGTAAGATATACGGCCATTAGAATACTGCATGAACATCCGGGACTCGTTTGAAAAAACGAGACTGTGCCACTTATGTATCTGGCTTTGTCATTCGGCGTACCAAAGTCGCCGTTTCTCTCTATGCTGCATTGTCAAGGGAAGTCAAAGTAATAGTCGCTGTGCTGACAGTCCACGCTGCTTTAAACGCCATCGCACCATACGAGTGGATACTTTGCGTATAGCAAACATGCCCGTTTCCTGAATAAAGGTAATAAATTTGTATTGTTTTGCAGGGTCGACCTTCCAGTATATGTGTCCACTCGGGAGTTAGATATGGGATGGCGCTGAGATCCAGCATACCGTTCCATATGACCCATTGATTCCACAGTCGCATGACAGTGGTTGGATTTCAACCAGTGAGATGGGCAATATTGTCAAGGGAAGTCAAATTAATAATTCCCTATCGATAATCCACTTTCTCGATAAGGAATGATACTGTTTCTATCGAATTCTGACACTTGTTGGTAAGTATTTTTTTCTTATTCGAGGCATAACAGTATACACAATGTATTCAAAAAGTTCCAGGACTGAATGCCCACAGACAACAAAACACAGCAAAATTAAGTTTATTTAATATCAAGCTTCTACATAATCCCCCGGCACTTCAATACAACGTTTGGATCTTGTATAAAGATCTTTGAACGCCTCGACTGCAACACTCTGCAGGTCCCTTGTCACTGACGCTTCGATGTCCTCTACCGACGCGTACCGCTGTCCCTTCATCTTCAATTTCAACTTTGGAAACAGAAAATAGTCCGGAGGAGACAGGTCAGGTGAATATGAGGGGTGGTCGATGGTTACAACCTGACTGCGCGCCAAGAATTGCTGAACAATGATGGATTTGTGTGACGGTGCATTGTCATACAAGAGACACCAGTTTCCACTGTCCAACATTTCGGGTCTCACACGCCGCATTCTTTTCAGTAGCCGGTGTAGCACATCCTTGTAAAAGGCACCAGTGACAGTGGACCCTTGTCGAAGGAATTCGTGGTGGATAATTCCTCGACTGTCGAAAAACACGAGCAGCATCGTTTTTGATTTTGAAGCACGAACTATCATCGGTCGACTCTTTCCCGGACTTGTCCACTCCGAACTTTGGCGTTTAGTTTCCGGATCATATTCGAGGCACCACGACTCTTCTCCGGTGACGATGGTTTTCAAAAAGTTAGGGTCTTCATCGGCCGCGGCAATCAAATCTTCGGAAGAAGCAATTCGGTGTTCTTTTTGCTCCGTAGTCAGAGTGTGTGGCACAAAGCGCGCACAGAGTTTCTTTTTCTTTAATTCCTCCGTCATTATCGTAAAAACAGACCCTACACTCATGTTTAAAGATTCCGCAATCATTTCTATTGTCATTCGACGGTCTGAGCGCACCAACGCTTGCACTCGCTCAACATTTCCATCAGTCCGACTCGAACGTGGACAACCACACCTCTCATCATCGTCCGTCGCTTCTCTTCCATCTCTAAACCTTGCAAACCACTCAAACACACGCGAACGACTCATAGCCTCGTCACCGTGAACAGTTTTAATCATTTCATAGGTTTCTGTGGCTGTTTTACCCAATTCAAAACAAAATTTAATGTTCATTCTTTGCTCCATTTTTTAACGATGACACGACCACTATGACACACCACACTCGAGTGAACGCTGAGAAGTTGGAACTCATCCAAACGGAATAAAACATCGCGCATGCGTCGGAGAAGGTTGTTGCTACGCGCTCCATGAATTGCGCAGAGATAGCGCTACTTGTACTGTTTTGCTAGCGGCAGTCCTGGAACTTTTTGAATACACTGTGTATTCTGAGCAAACTCTGACCTTATAAAGCTCTTTTCGAATGAGAAATTCGCTACACCACTTCTCTTTTACGCAGTGCTTCAGATGTCGTTTCACCCTCCTGTGTCAACTAAATATGCTGAAATACTTATCATTTGTATATCCCAACCTCTTCTTTTCATGTGATTTTGACCTTCGTGAAAACTTTCTTTCCTGGTGTTGCAATTTGATTTGTCAGCAATATATATATATATATATAGGATTTTTACATTTTTCTACAACTTCCAGCACTAGATGGCGCCACTTGTTCTTATGGTTAAAAGCGCAAGCTAGAGGGAAGAGTGCGACCAACAGAGAAAGACCTGCAATCTGATAGCTCTTTAATATGTGTAACAAATAGTTCTAATTTAACTTAGTAAATACTGTACAGTAATATACAGTTTAATTAAATGTCATCTTCTAAAAATCCGTTTGTTATTGATTCCAGAAAACCTCTAGACATTTTTTAGACATGCACCCCATTTCTGTAGTTAGGATTCTACAGAGTAAAAATATGGCGGCTCCGGCCGGGATGGAAAAGTAACTGATCAATCAGAATTCAGCGCACCTTGCGATCTCACTGCAACATTACCATCCTGGTAATTTTTTTAAAAGAAAATGAATGCACCCTGCATTCCTGAAATAGTTTTGAAGAAAAGTTTATGGGGGAAAAAAAGTGCTCCCTGCTCTAGGAATTCGAGGAAATAAGTACTTCCTGTACTTGGAGTTCACGATAAATGCATCCCGCGTTCCTTAAGAAGATTTAATCGTCCAAACGCCTTCCAGGTGATAAGAATTCTACATTTCGCTTAGTGAAAAAAATCATCCCGATTTTTGAAGTGCCTTTTTAAATACTCCGTAGTGTTGTGATATGTGAAAAGAATTCTACAATCTACATAGTGAAAATAAATTCATCCCGATTTTTGAAGTGACTATTTAGATATTTCGTAGTGTTGTAATATTCGATTTCAATTAAAATCTAGTTATATTTTGTGATGAAGTATCATTAAGTGTGCCTTTGAGAGACAGAGAACCGCCAAGAAGTCCAACAGAATTTTGGGTGTGATCGCGCAAGTATTATCTCTCTATAGTGAAAAGTTCTTTTTTTTTGAAAAAAATGTGTCTATGAATATATTTTATAATTTTTATGTGTCACTTATCCTAGTTTTCTTTTCAGTTAATATTGGTGTTTTCTTTTTAATTCTTTCTAAATATATTACCAATTTTTTCTCCGTAACGAAAAATTTAGAGTAAAAAGCTATTATCTCTGACCTTGAACCGCTGAAAGAGAGTGCTGTCAATTCATCATTTTATGCTGATCTGTTTTTCCATCCCTTAAAACATTAAACAAGAATTATTACTGTTTGTAAAACTCAAGGACTCGTAATTTTTTTTTCTGTTTATGAAAAGGTGTATGTTAATATATTTTTTTTGTTTTGTTGATGCAGATATCTTTTTTTATCTTTCGAATACTAGAAATATATGATCCTCTTAATTCATTTTGTATTTCTCATTAATCTTTTATAAACATTTGTTCTGTTATGGTTAAAGCATATGAATTTTTTTTTTCAATTTAGAATATATTTCGAATTTTTTGTGTTAAAAGAAATTATATGTGAAAATTGTTTGTTTTATATATTGAAAAATGATATCAAGAATTGAAAAGTATTTAAATTATTTTTCTTTTGAATGATTTCTTTTTTATTGAATGTTGAAAATCTTAGTACTCTGAATATTGAAGTATTCTAAACATTGCATATTATTTTTAAGTTTGTATGTGTATCTTGGTTGAGAACGTAAGTTATTGCGAATTTTGCATAAACATTTATTCTAATTTTCGCAGAATCAATTAAGTAAGCCCAGCTAAATAATTTCCCCCAACTGAATTAAAAAAAATTACTAGATCTTTTTTTTTCAGAATATCTAATTGTTATAAAATATTTCAAACTTTATTCGCACAAGATGTCTTATTTATTGAAAGGTAAAAAAGAGGACTTGCTTAACCTAGCAGTAGAATTAAGTTTAGCAGCAACAGCTGAAATGACTAAACCAAAGTTGAAAAATTTAATTATAAATAGCACGGGGTATGACGAGGAAGACACCCAATTGATGTAGGATAACATAATCGAAGAATTGAAAGAAAAAGAACTGGAAATGGCAGAGTAGGGGAGACAAGATGAGGTAGAATTACAGAAGTTAAGGATCGAGGTCCAGGTTAAGTTGAGTCAAGGGACATAGGTGTTAAATATTCGTACACCTAGTAATGAATTGAATATGTTACTACATAAATTCGATATGAAAGAAGATATCAGTCTATATTTGATATTATTTGAGCGTCTAGCTAATATGATGTCCGTATCTAAAGAGTTTTCGGCTACACATCTATTGGGACTACTCCCACAAGAAATAACGCAACTAATTGCTCTAGAGCCTGAAGAAAGAGCGAAAGATTATGATCATGTGAAGTTACTGCTACTCAAAAGATTCAAATTAACTCCTGAGAAGTTTAGGCAGTTATTTATCACTCACCAGAAAAGTGCTAAAAATACATTCTTTAATGGATGTATTGAGGGACTCAACGTCAAGACCTTTGACCAGTTGCGAGATCTGATAACAGCAGATCAAATGAAAAGAGCTCCCGTCGAATTTAAAGAGTATCACTTAGACGAACGGCCCAGTATCAATTCACGAGAGGAGTTAGCCGAGAAACTAGAGGAAATTGAAGATGTCCGGAGGTCATTGAAACCGAAAGCATACTTCTCAGCATCTTTTCGGAAGCAAGACGCCAGATTGCCGAATAAGTTCGTTGATTTCCAAAGATAAGAAAATCGCCACAAAACTGAAAATTTCAATCATGAAAGTAGATACTATGAGACTCATCCGAGTAAAGAATTTGAAAAACAAGTACCTAGAAAATGTTTCATTTGTAATTCTCCTAAACATTTACTCTACAATTGTTGTGAAAAATAGAATAATCTATTTGTTAACAGGTTCTTTTTAACCATACAGTCCTAAATAAAACAAATAATCACTGCGAAATACACAGGCATAGTAATTTTAATATGAACAACTTCACTTTACAAGGCAATCCCCACGTGAGTAGTGGAGAAAAAGGTTACAGTTAACCCTCTCTTGGTGGGGAGTTGAGAAAGTTACTCTCCTCACCAAAGGGAGGGGAATAAACATGGCCTGGTGGCTGCGGAGACCTGGGGTCGGAACACAACAATTGTCCTGAAATTAAGAAAGAGTCGGAACCTGAGAAACCATCGAACTTTGAAGAACAAACCTATTTTGTTGTCCCGCAAAAAGGGCTACCTCTGAAATATATTACCCTTGGTGACAAAACCATTTCCGCTCTGATAGATACTGAAAGTTCAGTTAATCTGATACGTGAATACGTAAGTACAGAGATTGTCGACCATCAAAAGTTTTCTAAGAATTGTAATATTCTCTCAGGAATAGGTAAATCGCATGTGTTGACGAAAGGTACTTTTAAACATGATCTCGTCATAAATGAAGACCATTATTTTTTAACATGGCATGTTGTGCCAACTAAGCATCTAAACTTCGAATCTATCATAGGCACATACATTTTGGAATAAGCTTCTTTAAAGTTTACAGAAGAAGGTGTTGAGTTTCACAAATATGAGGGAAAAATTATCAAGATCAGAAAGAAAGCATTCGCACTGAAGCAAAAGTAAGTATTTAAGAAATTAAGTCTGAGAACCAATGAATATGTAATAAGAAGAGAAAAAGGCTTCCCACTGCCAGATTGATGATTTAGTAGCGGTCCAACGTACACAATTTGGTGTAGGCCTCAAACTCATACCTTAATTTTTTGGACCATATCGAGTTGCTAAAATTAAGCTCAGAGATTGATATGTGATAGAGAAAGTAGGCGATCATGCAGGTCTGAATGTAACTACCACATCTGCTGATCTAATGAAATACTTCTCCCCTGAGTATATAAAATCCGACAACCTTATGTACTCAATAGCAAATCCTTTTGATTTTTTTTAGTTTTCTTTTGTGATATTTATATTTCGTAGTTTTTATAGCTGTAAACTTGTGTTCGATCAGATTATTAGGTCATCACCAGATGACGCTGAGGTCATCGACGCTCAGGAGTAGCCGAGCTGTAGGATTTTTACATTTTGAGACGCCTTCCAACACTAGATCGCGCCATTTGTTCATTTGGTTAAAAGCGCAAACACGAGAGGCGCAAGCACGACAAGTGCAAGCTAGATGGATGAGTGCGACCAATAGAGAAAGACATGCGATCTGATAGCTGTTTAATATGCATAACACACACACACAAATAGTTCTATTTAAGTTAGTAAATACTTTACAATAATAAATGGTTTAATTAAATGTAATCTTCTAAGAATCCGCTTTGTTATTGAATCCATAAAACCTTCAGGCATCTTTAAAACGAGCCATGTACCCCATTTCTGTTGTTAGGATTCTGCAAATATATATATATATATATTTACAGATAGGTTGAGAGAGAGAGAATGGGTCTCGCTTGTAAAAAAACAAATCTCCTTTTGATTAATTTAGTATAATCAGTGATGTGTAAATGATAAGTACTGTTAACAAAGAGGATATTTAACCCTAACTCAGTGGTTGCATAAAAATTACAAAAGGGATTTATACTTTCACCTTAAAAACTGACCATTAAAAAAAACCTGTTAATCTGAAATTCTCAGAATTATCTTCCACCTTTCCCCAAAATCTCCTGTATCTCTCTGCGGTTGGGGAGGGATGAGAGCATTTCCATCAATAATACTTCATCGGTGACAATGACCATCAAGGGGGAAAGAAAAGGTGAATGGCGGATGACTATCTCCTAATATTACAATGCAACACACAGGCGCGCACGCACACACACACACAGTCACATACACATATATATATGTGTGTATGTGTGAGTAATTTGCAAATATTAATGTTAAACTGACGTAATTATTAAAAAATATGTGTATAAATTGACACTAATTTCAAATTTTAACTAATAAAAGTCTAAAATTATAACTCACAATATAGAAACTAGTAAACTTTAAAAATATTACAAAATTAAAATGAACTTACAAAAAAAAAAGAAAATTATAAAAACTATAGAGATAAAAAAAGATAAAGAAAAAATAAAAGTAGTAATTTTTAAATGAGCAACAGAGTTCAAAAATCAAAAACTTCCCAAGACTTAAAAAACATATGACATGAAAAAGGATTTAAAAGTTTAAAATAAAAAATTACGAAAAGTAATTTTAATACAGTTTCAGGATTGAGACTGAGAAAAACGTCTTTATACTAGCATTACGGTAGTGATCATCAAATTTCACTGAATTCATAGTCACTTTATAATTAATCATACACTAAGTAATATGAGTTATTCATCTAAGAGTATGCATTGATTATGTTTAAAAGAAACTAATATTATAAGTTAAATGTAGTTGGATGAAGAAATATTTCCATTTTTTTCACAAAATATGCACTAATCCATTTGTAATTTACATTAATTATTAAGAATTATCAAATTCGTTTAGAGTATTTTTTTTTAAAAAAAATATTTTTAAAAAAATATATATTTTTAATTTAACAGTAACTTAATACCTTAGAAAACAAAGCTACCTCTATTATACTTTAATGTTAATAACATACATCCACATCTCTGAATTTAATTTGGGTTTTAGTAGATTAGTTGTCAATTGCTTCATTAATGAAAGGGAAACAGACAATAATTTCTGCTCGGTGACGATAATAAATAATAGAGAGATTTAAATGCGATTTTACTTCCTTTGAGTAATCTATGGTTGTTCGTCCATTCCATTTACACAGCCCAGTGACATCAATCGCAATACATCTTTCTAAATTTGCAAAGAACCACAATTTTCCACGCGAGATGAATTTTCTTTAACTTCCTCATTTTATTTGTTTATCAGTAACTTCACAATGAAATTTATATATTTTGGTAATGGTCCATTTGCGCTTTCGTGGTTTGCACTTAAAAGTTTAGAAAACTTACAGCCATTTAATAATTCATGAATATTAAATTGATTTAGTGTTTCGACCTGCTTCTGAAGTTTTATTTTTGAATTAGTTATTATATGTATAAATAGTTTTAAGAATACTTTGGACGTCTATTTACTGAAAACTTTATATTATAAGCTTTTCAAAATTACATAGCTGAATAAAATTTCCTTAAAATGCTTCAGAAATTATCAAATTTCTCTTCCAAAATTTTGTCATAAAATTCAGTTTTGTCTTTCACACACACGCTCGCTCGCACACATACACTTGAATTCCAGCATTTACAAAGTAATTTTTATGTGACGTTTTGTTTTTCACCAAAAAATTGAAGACACCATCTAGAATTCATTTTAAATTGGTGAATATAATGGTGATTCTCCCATAAATATGCTAATTGATTTCTCAAATCGAATGTATAGGAATGTTATCAAATGCTCTCAAAAGAATGCATATTATAAGGTTTCTCCCTGATAATATTCCTTAACCAATTTCAGGAAGCATTTAAATTATTTTCATAAAGATTTAAAATTTCGCAGACAAAACATTAAAATATACACAAAAATTCTTTCAAAGATAGAAGTAAGGTAAATAAGTATATTGAAACAGTTCTTTTTTTCTAGAACACATTTTATGGTATTTAATTAAATTCGATAGTCAAAAATTGAAAAATGAATCAGAAATTCTATAACAGTAATATTACGATTATGAATAGAAAATGGTTCGTTGTTGGAAACCTTGATTTATATCTCATAAATTTAAAAATATTTAAGTATATTTCATACTAAACTAAATTAACGATAATCTGGGTTTTCTGTAAGTGTCTTTTAAGAATTTCTGTACGAATTAAAATTCAAAGCGAATAAACTATTTAATATTATTCAAAAGAAATCTTCTTAATTGGAACATCTTACTCTATTTTATTTATTTCCACTCAAATTGGAATGAATCTGGCTTCGAAGCTTCAAAGGAAATTTATTTTAACTTCAAAATGGTAGAAAATGGAACACAAATTTAACTGGACACCCACTATTGGAAGCGTTAGTTCAATCTGCATGTTTACGACAATTTACTGATAGTACATAATGGGTATATAATTAGTTTGTTTCTAGATCAAAGGATATATATCATGTTAAGAGCTATTTGCATTGGACCCGAATCTACTTGCTCAAGTGTATCTATTGGATATTTAGAGACGATATATACGAGTACATTGTATTATTCACATTAATCATTGGAATACAATATTCTCTTAGTGTAATTACTTTCTTAAATAATTAAAAAGACGCGCCAATGATATTCAAACATGAATAAGACAAATTAGCTGACAACCATATTACTGTCTATTATAGCATCTGATCTAAAGTAATAAGTAAATACTCTTGTTGAGATGAAAATTAATTACATTGAACATTTTTCATTAAAGCTGCTCTGTCTGCTTGAATAAAAGTCATTATAGAGAAACAGAAAGGGGTTTTAGAAATGAGCCTCTTTGAAGGCAAATTCTATATAAATCTTTCAGATCTCATTAATCTGCTCATTTTTGATTGAGATTACATAATTCAAAGCTCACTGATTTCTTAGGGTTAACATTCTTATAAGATCATAAACGTGTTTAGAATCAGAAGTTTATATACATTCACCGATATTTTTTTTTTTAAAATACAGAATTGAATAATATGAAGGAAAACTGTGGAAATATTTATGTATTGTTATGTTAGTTTCAAAGAAATTGTTTATAATGTATACAAATATCCTTTTTTTTTAAAAAAAAATTCTACTAAAGAAAATACTATACAATTTAAGATAAAGTTATTTTTGACTTATTAATCTACAACTACCATTAATGTATGAGCTCAATTTTTTTATTTAAATTATATAATTCATGTCTTACTGATTTCTGAGGGTTAACGTTCTTAAATGATGATAAAAAAAATTAAAAATAAGAAAAATTAGATATATTCGTTGATTTCTTTTTTTAATATATAGAAATAATTAAATGTTAAATACTATAAAGCAAACTGTTGAAATATTGGTGTATTGTTAATGGGTTCTAAAAAAATTGATTTTAAGGTATTCAAATTTCATTTTTTTTTTTTTGAGAAATTCTACGGAAGGCAGTACTATACACTTTAAGAAAAACTTCTTGAGAGCTTATCAATCTACAGCTCCTATAAATATACTCGTTTTCAGTTAAAATTACATAATTCATAGGTTACTGATTTCTCAGAGTTAACATTCTTATGAAAGAATAAGAAATCCAGAATCAAAAATTAAATATATTCGTTGGTATCTTTATTTATAGAAGTAATTAATTGTTGATTATTACAAAGGAAAAGCGTTAAAATATTGGTGAATTGTCAAGTGTGTTTCAAAAAAAAATGTGTTTAACATATGCAAATTTAAAAAATTTTTTAATTCTACAGAAAACAATATTTCATACTTTAAGAAACCTTCCATAATTGGTAACTTGCCTCATGAATAATACATAAAGGATATACTACCGTACTCCACAGCATTAAACTGTCCAAGTTATTAGCATTTGAAATGCTACGAAGAAGTCAAACAATAACATGTCCCATTTTATTAGAATTTCAGTTCCAATTTGATTTGTTCTATCGAAGTTCTATACGAAATAGTCATTGTTTCTTTAAACTCCGAATTTTTTTAACTGAAGCATTTTTTTTTTTTTTTTTGGAAGAGGGAAGATGAGAGAGAGAAATTTTTTCATAAAATTTAATACCATTTTTTAAATTAATCTGAAAACTTTTTAAAACAAAATTCGAAATACTTAAGAAATATTCTACTCTCCGAATGTAACAAAGGAATTTCAAACCAGTAGTATTGAAATTTAAAACATTAAAATTGAACTTTCTTTTGAAGAATATAACGAACATTTAGAGCATTTTCCAAAAATTTCAATCAAAGAGAAGTGGAGTATTTGTGATGAACAAAGCTATCCGAAAATGATACATACTTTGATTTTAATTAAAAATTTATTTCTCTCTCAAAACAAATGTATTTAAAACATGTTCATAAAAATATTTTTTATTAGATTTAATGGTTTACTTTAACTTTAGTCTACTGAAGTTAAATAAACTTTACCGAATAATTACTTCATGTCATTATTACTAAAGGAATGAATAAGCTACAGATTTTCTTCATTTACTACAAAATCATTTTAGATATGTGATTATCGTAAATGTACTTTTTCTTTTCTATAATATTTGTTAGAATGTGGTATTTTTCAAGTTTGAAAGAAGGAATAATTATAAAAAATAGGTCTCAATAAAAGAAACACGATATTTTGAAAATGTATATTTTGATAAATGATTATTTGTGTTTCGTACAAGCATAATTAAATTTTCAATGCTTTAGTTTGTTTATATGGTAGTAATTTTTTTTTTTTATTTAAGATAACTGCATCACTTGCTTCATATGTTTTAAATGTATTTCTTGTAACATTGGTTTGCTTAAGAACTCTTTCTTTGCTTATTAAAAACTGTCACACATCAAAAATGAAATGAATTGCTCAAAACTTTTTGTAAAATATTTTAAGAAAAAAATGATTAAAACTTCTTTACCTTTCATACTTTTTGCTAAGCTAAATTTCTAGAAACTCAGTTTTATTGCCTTGTTGTCAGTTTTATTACAATATTAGAACCTTGATACATATATAACTTGTAACTACACAAAATTTAGATTTTTTAAAAAAAAAGAGAAGAAAAAGAAAAAAAAAAAAAAACTTTTACATTTCGTTTACTTCTGTACATTTTTTTTTCTGCAGTGGCATAGAAATTATGCAAATATATTAAATGAATCATGAGTCGAACTGAGTTAAAAAAAGGAAAAATTCTTCCCAGCAGTTGTTTTTGAAATATGAACTTTGAATTCTCATTCAAATTTCCTATGTATTAAAAATTATAAAAGTTTTATGATACTGAAAACTGAAAGTAAGTCTCTTTAAACTCTTTATAAATTTGATTCATCAGTAAAAATCACTATTTTCGTTAAAAAATTATTTGAAAACTTACGACATTTTTTAATGTTTAAAAATTCCATAAAAAAATTCAGAAATTAAATCAATAGTAAAACATTTCAAGGGCAGAATATATATATATATATATATATAAGAGCACGTGAGTGCAAAACTAAACAGCTGTTATATTTCTTCACTTACGGAAACGATAAATAGGCGAGTTAAAACAGGTGGAAAAAAGGGAGGAATAACCAAGTTCTCTCTTTTTGCGGTCAGCGACATTTTTCAAGGTCACCTAAGAAGCGACCTCTTTCCTGTACACTTATTCAAGCCTCGTCGCGGAAGAAAGAAATATTTCTGAATCTATTTCTCAGTGTTTTATGATGCAGAATTCCTGCCTGTTTCAAAAATAGGGTATGGTTATCCACTATTGAAAATGTCTTCAGTATGTTATATTAATTTTTTTAAATTCAAATAAAAATAATTTACTTAAACATTTTTTTTTTTAATAAGCAATAAATACGAATGATACACCTCGAACATTTCCGATATTTCACCTTCAAAAACATTAATTTTCTCTCTTTTACAACAGGCATGTATCCAAAATATTTTCCGATTATTTTACAAAGTGTGCGAAATATGTTTCTTAATACAAATGAATTATATTCCTTCCACTAATAAATATTGACTGAGGAACTGTTACGACTTATTAAGCAATATATACAAAAAATAATTCACTTATTAATTTGAAATTACAGAGTATGTGGGATGGGGAAACTTCGGATATGTGCAACTGTTACAGAATATTGCCATTTTTTAAATATAAAAATATGTAACAAGAAAAAATAAATAAATCCCCACCATCTGGATGTATTTTTAAAATACTTTAAATTACAGCAAATAAAATAATGGAATCAAATAATCGAAAAACGAATGCATCTTTTTATTGTCACTTGTGAACATGCATTTCATTAAGTTAACAAATGAAAATTCAGGAATTATTATCACGTGCTCTTTGGCTGAAAAATGTGAAAATATTTTTAAAAGTCTGACTATAAATCTTTGTCAATGTTTCTAAATTATGTGTGAAAATTATGTCTCAACGTAAAATAATTTACAAATGTAAAATTAAATTAGCAAATTTAAAACTATGATTTCTCTTTTCGTTAATAATAATGAATCACTTTAAAAGACTGTCATAAGTAGGAAGACTATTTTTTTCAATTATTTTTGAAATACCAATTATCGTTTTATAGGTAACGCATCCGGTAATTAAAAGAAATAACGGATGTCATTTAATAGTTATGAAAGATTTTTTTTTTTTATCGTGAAGGATCATGAATCATTAAATTTATTACCCAATATGCTGTTTTTCATTAGAAAATGATGGATAATGTGTTTTGCAATAGCTAAACTCTTAATATTACATAGAAATAATTTAATAAAATGTTTAGATGTAGAATAAGAAATTCTTAAATACAGAAAATTTAAGAAAATGTTTCGTCATAATTTCACACCACAACTAGGAAAAATCGCACGAACTTGTTGAGTTATATCTTCTTACCACAGTTAAATATATAAAGAAACTTTTAACTTCTTATGGTGAATTATATATGCAAATTTGAAAATAAATCAATCGATTAATCAAGACTTTTTACCGATTTTCTTACTTACTATTTTTTATACATAACTTTAAGGGAATCAGAACGAAAAACAAAATACAAAACATATACTAGTTATTCTAATACAAATTAAAAATGCTTCTATCTACGTATATGTAATGTATATATGCATGATATTGTTTCTCAAGAAAAAAAAAAAATTAAACCTCTGAAACGAATCGATTAATTTTTTGCTTATAAATTGTTTAATGCCTAGAATAAATTTCTTAAATCTATGTTTTAAATTACAAATATTAATATAAATAATTGTTTCTGTCTTCGGATAAAAAATTTAACCATGACTTTCAATGGCATTTATTTGACAACATTACCTGTCACATACATATGCATATACATATATATATATATATATATATATATATATATATATATATATGTGTGTGTGCGTGTACATTAATTTTAATAGCTATTGAATTTCTATTTGCATAAAAGAATTCAAATATTCAAAGAAACATAAAACGAAAATCAAACCGGTTAAGAAAAATTTGAAAGATGGCATTTTTTGAGCATTTTCCAAAGATTCTAGTATGGCGTTGGCAAATAATTTTAACATCAAATATTTTTTAGAATATCAATAAAACTTCAAAAGAATGAAATATTTTGAAACAGTAAAATGAAAAGGAACCTAAGCAATTTTGATATGTCTCTGTCTAGACTACATTTTAATTAACATTTATTGATTTCTTAAAAAATAATATTTGCCTTTTATTAATTATCTGAAGTAAATAGCTTCAAAAATTATTATAATTAACTAATTTTAAGTAGCTGATTGTTTGAAAATACTTTTGACCAATATTTATTCTGGATAGAATATAAAAATAAAATTGTTTTAAAGAAATATAGTGGAGTTTTTTTTTTTTAAATTAAAGTATATCGTGTAGTTTTCAGCACTTTTTCCTTAAAGGTTTCATCATCAGTTTAAAATTCTGTAAACTAGTTACTAAACACTAGTTAGTTTATATTAAAAATAAATACCTTATAAGTGCTTAACTTTCTAATTAGTTATTTCACATCGTATATTGATAATTAATCCATACAATTTTTGACATAGTAATTTCTTTAGCAATTACTTGGTTCATTCGAAATGAAATATATTTTCAGTTATACTTATTTAGATAAAAAAAAAAATTATTACTAGTAATATTTTACATAAGCTTGAAGTATATGTTTGGTTATTTATGTTTAAATGAAGGAGGATATGAACAATGTAATTACGCGAGGCAATAGGCTCATTAGGATCCTAAAATGTTATATAATTAATTTCAAGCAAATTATTTAATTGGTTACATGTAATTTATTCTCTTTCTTTTTTGTGTAGAAATTTTTCAATAATCTATTATTTTTAACTAGCACCGGCATCTATATAATATTTACTACATTTATATTTTTGATAAATTTATATTTATAAAATTATAATTTATATAATGTGTCAAACATAGCAATCATACGATATTGTTCATTTAAAAATTAAATATAGTACATTTTCGTTTATGGTAAAGGGTTATCAAAAATGACTTTCTTCCTTAGAAAATTTAAACATTAAATCAAAACTGGCTTAGGAACTAAATAATAGGTATACTTTTTAACCAATTTTCTGCAAAGCTTAGAAGAAAATAGAAGATTTTTAAAAATTATTTAATATGTTGAGAAATGTTAGTTTACTTGAATAATACTAGTTTATAATTTAAAAGTGCACTTGGAAAATTTTTTTGAATTAAACTAAATAACACGTTTCAGAATGATTTTAATACGAATTATTTTTAAATAACATACCGATGCGTGCGATGCAATTAATAGGAAAAAAAATTACCTTTAAAACATTTATTTTTATAATTAGAAAACTTTTTTCTTCAAATTTACTAAAATATCCCCCATGACAGCATTGTATCGAGCCACTTTTCTCTTAGGCATGTCCTGATTTTATCTATAAAATTGTTGAATTGCATGTTTTGATCACATCTATGACGAATTTTTTTTCCAAAGTTTGTAAAATTTCAATATCTACTAATTAATCCCATTTATAACGAATATTTCTTCTACATTTTCATAAAAAAATTAATACACTTAAATAATTAATATTCTTTGCTTTATTTGGAACAAAATTAAGTATATATTTTAGGCAAACGTAATCAAATTTCATTTTATGGAAGAAATAATTTTTTCGTGCAAAATTCTGATGCTAATTATCATTTGTTTTAGAAAAAACACTGTTAAATATTTTTACAATTTTCTTTTTATTCTTACAAATATTAACATAAAGAGCATAAATTATCCCATAGCTGTAACAAACAAAAAACTTAAACAAACTCACCCGCTAAACAGAATATCACCGTCCACTTGTTCCTGATCATGATGTCTTACTTCGTTCACATCTAAAGAAGCAAGAACATCATTATTCAGGTGCTAAGTCCACCACAAAGCTCGGCTCGGTCGAACCCACACAGTGGAAATTGAGTAGGAAGCCCACGAAACAAAATACGCTTGGCCTTTTACACTTCCGTAACTTCAATTCCTTTCGAGGAAGCGCTGTCTAATCTGCTTCCGCAGTCACCTGGAATAAAGGTTTACTCATCAGAAATTCTCAGTAATTTCTGAGATAATAAAACACAAACATCTATCTAATGTTAATAAATCATGTTTTAATAGTGCAAATATGTTTTTGTTCATTGAAATGTTAAAAAACGCAATTGCGCTTTGTTAGAAATTAATAAATCTTAAGAAAACATTAGTTTCACGATTGCATTTTGAGCCTCACTAATTATTACTCTATAAAGGATTTCCGAATCTAGAAATTATTTCATTCACTGTTAAGTTGAAAAATTCTAGTCATGTTACGAGTTAGATAAAAATAAAAAGTTAAAGTGTTATTGAACTTTTTTAACTCATTTAAATATTTACATAAAGTACTGATTTTTCAAAATTTTCTTTTATTTAATTACGAAATGATTGGAGAATGGTCTCAATAAGTTACAGTGCACATTATTATTTTTATAACACCTTAGAAGCAGTTGGTTCCGAAATATGTAACACAAAATGCACAGCTTAATCAATTACGATTTCTTTTAACTCCCTGTTTTGCTTTGCTCTGAATCACTAGCTAATATAGACGGGGAATATCAATTCAAGACGATGAATGAAAATAAAATTTCCAGAAATAGTAAGAAAGATTTTGTTAATTTATACATATGAAAAAAGAGCCACCGTGAATATAAAGGCTTAAGCATTTACCATAGTTTTTTTCAAAATTTTAGATGCTGTTTAGTACTGATATAATTTTTTGATAACGTCTCACTAGAGTAACACAATAGCTATTGGCGACAAAATTCATAATTTAGAACCTCATTCAAATGAAGAGAATGAAACTTTGAACACGAAAATGAACTCCCTCTCCTCTCTTAAATGTCATGAATGACCGAGGTAGCCTTGTGGTCGTAATCGCAAACTCACGAGAGGTGTTAATTTCGTCGAATCGCGGATTCGAGCCATGATGCCTTTGAAGCTCTCCCAAGTAGCGAGGGTGATACAGTTCAAATCTGTTAGAAACCACATGTCCTCTGGTTGGCGTGGTGGGAGATCAGGTGTCGTCATCTGTGAGGGAAGTGACAGCTCAAGTTTCGTCCTTGTCACTTCACCGAGATTCGAAATATTGGAGTACTTCGCCAGTAGCCCTCGTGTTGCTTTATGACGTTCACAACGACTTTGGTAGTCAAATGGTCCTGGTCGTGTGCTCGCGGTAAGCCCGAAACCACTAAAAATCTTAGTGGCACTGATGTACGTTAAATCTGTCCGGGTTCAAGTTCATTTTAATTTTACTTTCATTTTAATTTTACTTTTATTTTTATCTAGATACAACCTCTCAAAATCCCACGGACGACAGCTTTCTCGAAGTCGTTTTCGCCTTCGAACTGAAGTCCCACCCCCAAATGCTCTCTCCGCCCATTGCTATATATGCTTCTTAGCTTACGGCTACAGCGTCCAATGGCAATGCGCGCTATCGTAACTTTATTTTCCAACTTTGTTTCGGCAGTTCCTCACTCTGCCGAACGCCCAGGCGTTTGTTGCCTTGATCCCAATTATTATAGTTGATTACAATTAAGCTTAACTTTTATTAAATGATGCACTTTAACTTTTAATAGTAATTCTGATGAGAGGGTATGTTTTTAACTTTAAAACAGGTACCTCGTAATTTTAGCCATTACCGTTACCGTTCCGGATTCTAAGTCGTCATCATTAGGTTTCGTGGAAGTTAGGAGAGCTTGATTTCAGTAAAGGTGTCGACCTCGTTACTTTATTATGGTTCAAACTAATAAGGTCTGCCGCAAATAGTCATTATTTTGCTTTTTGTACGACTCTATACACACTTAATCCATAGAAATTTCGGAGCAGCTCAGGAATAATTCTTAGTAAATTTTGTCTAATTTATTTCATCATTTATTTTCTACGTACATTGAATCTTAGTGCATTTTATGACAGGTAAAATAAATTAAATATTCTATTTGGGAAATAAAATTATTCTTGCTAATACGATGAACATATTTTTCATGCATTTCGTCTCGAATATAACTGGAATTGTTTCATCTTATATAGGAAAGCTTGCTACTATTGCTTGACAATATTTTACTGAAAACATGCATTGAAAATAGATTTGAAAAACAAACTATATACATATACACATTTAAAATCAAATGTTAGCGTATGAGGCTAATTTTTCATTAATGTTTGATAAAAAAAAATGTATACCGTTCTCTTTGACTTAAAAATAATATACTTATTCTTCCTGAAAAAAATGAAAACAAATTGTTTTTAAGTCAATGTTTCAATTTCCAATGTTTGTTTAGCACGTGACGTGAAATAAATTACAAACGAAAATAAGAACTTAATTTTATTCCTAAAATTCAAAGAAATACAAATATTGACTGAATAATTTATAAGAGCGCTTTTATCTTAAGCAAAAAGCAAAATTGAATTTAAAAAAAAATGATTTTTTTTATTTGTAAATTAAAGTGAAAAATCAGTAAAATAAAATAAGAATCGTGTATGAACAAACCAACAAAAAATAATATCTGTTTTTTCCATGTTTTGCATTCCTTATATAAAGCTTTTTCAGCGTACAAAGGAAACTATTTCATCATTCATATTATTGTTTTGGTTCAAAAATACATACATATACTTACGTTTCACCACAGTCGTCAGAAATAAAAAAAAAGACTCTATCATAAACAGGATTTATTATATTGAGTATAATTGGAACAATATTGCTGCAAATCAAATATAGATACTATATACTAATGCATTTGTTTTTGTATTTTAATAAGTAATTATTAAATATATATATATATATATATATATATATATATATATATATATATATATATGTACTATTTTTTATAAATTTCTTTTGAATAACTAAATCAAATTAGGAAAATGAATAAGTTGTATAATTAATAGAATGACTCATTTTAAAAAACTTGCAGATCAATTTAGAAGCAGCTTTATCCTCAAATAATACTTGTACTATTGATATACATAATTAAAGCATATTATTGAGTAATAATACATGGAAATCATTTGAATTATTGAAAAGTATCATGCCATATTAATTAGCTCTTATTCATAAAATCATTTACTCTTTATAAAATAGTGTATACACGTAAGGCAAAATAGAAAAAAGAACTGTACATGTATCATTACTCAATATTAAAAGAAACAATGAAAATTTATTACTTCTTAATCAAATAATTATTGGAAGTAAATTCTCTAAGGTTTGTTTTAATAATATGCATTTGTTCATAAAATATATATAGTGTATACCTCACTAAATGCTATTAAATGGGGAAAAAATATATGTACCAATTCAATCGCAACATGTTTACATCTTTTGATTATTTTTAGTGGTTATCAAATTGAGAAATATTCAACATCTCGAATCTAACATTCTCAAGTGTTAACCATAATTAACTGTCAGGAAATTTTATTATTTCTATCAAGTTAAATTTTATCAGGAATAAAAGACTTTTCATACCATAGAAATATACAAAAGAATTGAAAAGAAAAAAAGTATATATATATATATATATATAAATGACTTTCTATTTCAAAATATCTCGTGCCCTTCACTTCAAAGTTCAACCAGGCCATTATGAATGGAAAGGAAGAAAACACTAGATAAAAGCAAAAACATTTTCAAGCAGAAAGCTTTAATTTTGCACCTTATCATACTAAGTGGTTTTGATATCTTTATCCATTATTTTAATGTGTCAAAAAACGCATTCTTCTAACTAGTGTGATTGCTTTAAATTTCACAAGAAGTCCTTCTTAAAATTGAAAAGAAAAATAAAAGATATATATTTTTTCGGGACGATATACTAAACAACAAACGCTTACTTTCACAAAGAGACATTCGTGTAAAAATATATCAGACAACACTGCAATGCAATAATTTCCCATTCTCTTAAGTGATATGTTAAACTTTTATTTTTAATCAGTAAATCTTTAGCAGAGTTAAAATTGTTTAATTTTTAGTTTTATCCGATACAAAAGAAAATCCTTTTTTCCATCCATTACATTTTTGCATGATCAGCAAAAGCTAAATATTTTTGTATTGCTCGTGATGTACATATATAAACTCCTGAGATATACCTGATATTTTTTTTTTTTTTAGTTTTATCTCTTATTGCGATAAGTTTTACTGTAGTAGGTAAAAACTGGAGAGAAATCATTAAGCTTTGTTAAAATAAAAATCATTTTTCATCATTTTAAACCTTGCAACAATTAATAATGAATAAAGCAGAAATGTTACTATTTGTTAATTTAATCATCCATTGAATAGATATTGGGTTTCAATTAATTACTTGCGATCGTAAGAGATATTTGTTTATTTTTCAATTTATTCCCTTGGATATTATATGATTCGTCCTTTTAACAATAATGTAATGCACTAATTGGAATATTTTAGATTTGCAAAAACTGATAAAAATAGCAGTTAGATAACTATTCACATTTTGATGTATTGACAGCATTAAAAGCATTAGATTTAATTGCCATTGATTGAAAATTGAAAACTGGAGGGATGACATTAATGATCTTGTTCTTAATGGACTTAATGATCCTTTTTCTGGTGTGTATAAATCTAATAAAGAAACAGATATTGAAGATAGCATAACCGATATACATCTCTACAAGAAGAGAGGTGAAAAAAAAGAAGAAAAAAAAAACCCCATTAAAATAACCTTCATATGGAACAGATAAGGTAACACAGGTTAAAAGGAAGGACTAAAAGTTTAGAATAAAGGTAATAAATAACATGGTATATTTGGCAGCAGCAAATTCTTGGCTAAGATACAAAAGACATAGTGAGATTATATAACGGCTTTTTTGAAAAAGACTTTTAAAATTTTTGGAATTTACAGTAAGTACTGCTGAAAAACTTTACATATGGAACAAAAACTAGAAACTTCGTTTCACCAGATGACGATGAACTGTTAGGTAATTAAAAAACATCAATTAGCACAACAATTGCTTCCTTTTCGACTAAAAAAGACAAAATACACGGTAGAACTAGTTACCATGAAGTCTGCATATTGTAGAAATACTAGTTGTAGCAAAAAAAAAAAAATTAAATTTCGTTGCAAGCTTGGAAAATTTTTACGTATAACTATTGACAGAAAGTATTTTAAAGATTTTTATGAAATTTAAAAGTTTAATTTTGCCAATTATTTTTATCTAACTATACAAACATAGATTTAAAAAAAATAACTTTTGCAAATTTATCAGTAATTAATTGTAAAATATTTATTATTAATTAATCTCACTATGCAAATAAAAATGAAGATTTTGGTACTAATGTTAATGCATAAGTTTCTAATTATTCTGCTGTGTTTGTGATTTCAATATCCTTTAAAATTATTGCACTTCTAGCAAAATTTAAATATACTGATTTTTTTTTTTAAAAAAAGTACCATTTTTAGAGTTTGTTTTGTTTAGTAAGTAATTGAAAAAGATAATCGTATTTTAACTATCTTTGGACTCAAGAAACTATGTAAATGTATAATTATATATATATATATATATATATATGTGTGTGTGTGTGTGTGTGTGTATTTCATAACAGTTGAGAAATTATTGGACAAAAACATGAAGACAAATCAACATTACTCTGCACAAAAATATTGCAAAGTCATTTTAAAATAAAAAAAAAAACACGTACCCGTCTCTTTTAAACATTCCCTATTAATTTAATGTACTAAATATTATCAGTTCATGATAAATAAAAATGTTTTTTTTTTCTTTTTCATCGCTTTGTTATACGAGGCATAAATATCTTACTTTTGTCACCAAGTGAAGTAAACTTCTAGGTTTCTTTTTATTTAAATTATTATCATTCTCTAAGCAGCAAACCGATCTCTTAATCATTGCCAAATATTCAGAAAAGGTGACGTAAACTAGTATCTATATCCAATAACTGCCGCATCACGTTAATGATTTTTCCATATAATTCCATGAAAAGTACAACAACCTAAATTCTGGATTTCGGTGAAACCTGACTCAAACTATTTTCTTCACTTGTGCATAACCGATCATTTCGTTCTTGAATTTGACCCCTGGACTGCAGCAGCCACGAAAATCATAAGGAAAAGCTACTTTTAAATAGAACTCCATGTATCTCTGCTTATGAGATACCAGTCGTTTGGAGTCTTAAAAGTCATGGTATACCTTCCAATATTGTGTAGGACATCCTTTTGCTTGCTGAAGTGCTGAAACTCGTCGTCGCATTTACGCAACAAATCGTCGGAAGTCCCCCAAAAAAATGTTCAGCCATATTGCCACGAAAGTTGAATCATCTAGAATGTTCCTCAAACTATTCGCGAATGAATTTGACTTACTGGCATGACGCATTGCCATCCTGAAAAATTATATTGGTGTTTGGGTACATGATGATTGCAAATGATCTCCAAGTAGCCAAACATAACCAATTAAAATCAATGACCGATTCAATTCAACCTGAGGGTTCAGTCCATGCCATGTATTATTCATCCACCTTGTAATAGAGTCACCACCAGTTTACACAGTGCCTTGTTGAGAACATGGATATATGGCCTTACGGGGTCAGCCGCTCACTATCAACGCGACACCTTACCAAGAGCTTTTACCAATTAAACTCTTGATTTATCTAATCAAGCATTATTTTTCCTGTAATCTATGCTCCAACCGATTTGTTCACGAGCCGAGTAGAGGAACTGCAGTCGATGGCATGTTGTTAATAAATGCACTCGAATCAGTCTTATGCTGCTATATCCCATGAACACCAAATTTCGCACACTGTCTTCTAGGACACATCTGTCGTACGTCCTTCATTCATTGTAACAACTATTTGACGCATTTCTGTTTGTCTGGTAACACTGACTTCTCTACGCAGGCCTTGCTAGTATTAGTAAGTCAGCAGACATGGTCAATGAATTCATCAATCGTAGTGAGAAGAAATGCTGAAATACCGTATTTTTATATACATTTGATATTCTGGATTGAAGAATATTGCAAGTTTTAATAATAACCGAAATTTCAAGCGCATAGCTACAATTAGCTATCCCAATCCAATTAGCTAGATTAATGCACGTTATATCTGTCGAGGTCCAAAGTCCTCCCGTTGATGTGATGTGGAGGCGAGAAAGGGGGTACCAGCTCAGTTGTCGTCCTTGTCACTTGACCGAGGTTAAAAATTATGAAATCCATTTCCAATATCCCTCGTGTTACTTTTAGTGCGACATTAATAAGAACAACCAACCAACCAACCAATAAACAACAGCTATATTTGTTTACAAGCAGAAAGTTATGTTGCGATAGGTGCACTAAATTTTTTCAATTGAAATATATTGAAGCTCTCTGAATTTTCTGGAATTACTAACATTTCCTAAGTCAGGCATAAATTTTTCGCGTAACAGTGAATAACAATCTTTTAAAAATGAGGCATAAAATTATTCACTTAACAGTGAATAATAATCTGGTAAAAATATTTTTTTGATACATTATTATCACAATTTGGGTAACAACTCCAATTTAAGGCAGAAGAGATTTAAATATAAATGCTTTTGGAGAGATAGATGCATATTACGTAAGCACGAATATATGTTATTAACGATTTTCTTCAAATTTTGTATGTAATATTCCGAATAATACTAACTAAGCTGAAATGTTAAAGTTATTTTTTTAATTGAATGCTTACAAATATGATTAAATAAAATTGAATTTACAATAATACAATAATAAAATTAAAAGTGAAACTTTAGTATTAAAATACAGACTGAACTCTCAATGATGCAAAAAATACACTGTAGGACGATTGAGAGAAAACAAGTATGGTATTCTTTCAAACAAATATGCTGGAAATGGCAAATTATGTCGTGTTTGAACTATGTGAAGCATAAAATCAGTAAAAATCTAATACTCAGAATAAAAATAGAATGACTACTTCTGATAAACTCCAATCACAGACTCTCAATTGCTATCTACATTCATTTAGACTTACCTTTCTTTAAATAAGAAAGTGGTTTTATATATTGAATATTACAATTGCTAAGAATTACTTCCCCTCGGCAATGTATTTCTGAGAGAATCCGTTGCTTGAGGCATCTCTTTCTCTGTGTATACTTAATAATGGAGATAAATAATATGTAAAAAAAAGTCGCAGTAAAGCGACGTAAAAGTCACTCAAGAGAGCAGATAGAAAAATAGGGAGAAAAAATGAATTGAGTCGCTTCTTTTCTTCTCTAGAAGGTGGGAGGTAAAAAGAATCACTTCCGGTTTTCCTTTGATGACGAAATACTTGCCTACTTCCGAGCGACTTGACCTCGAAATCTTGATAATACGCCAAATCATACACGAGGCTGTTGTCACCATTCTTTTTCATATGTTTATTCATTTACTGCTATTAGTAATTTATTGTAAAGCTATTCTCTGAAACTACTATATTTGTCATCATTGTTTTGATACATTAATATGATGTTGTAGAAATAAATACAAACACACATGAAATTTCAAACCTTTCCAGCAGGAATCTGTTGCTTTCCACTTCAGAGAGTAATAAATTAGACTTAAAAATAAACAGATAATTTTTTCTCTATTTTTTAATTAATCGTTCATTTCCAGTTAATGACTTTTAGAATCGTAGTATTTTAAAATAATAATCGCTTAATTCGAAGAGAATTTGATTCTAACTATTGAAAATGCTGTTTTATTCGGGACAGGATTGTTTTTTGTTTTTTTTAAAAAAAAAAACTACGCTCTAGAACAAATATATTTATCTTACTATTCAGTCAAAACAATTTAATAAAACGTCGCTAATACATTAATAGAATTTTCAGTTTTGCACAGTCATTGAATATGTATATATATATATATATTATATACGAATCAGAAAATTCACAAAGACCAATTCTATTTGAATGCAAAAAGCGCAGAAAGTTTTGTACCTGCATATTACGGTTTGTCACTTCGGTTTCAAAACTCTTCATATATATTTTCATTTTAAATTATTTCAATTTAGGAAGTATTTATTAATGTGAGTAGATATTTACGCTTACGAAGATAAATAAATGTATTGTCACTGAAACAATATTTATTTTTCATCAGTTTTAGGACAGAGATAAAGTTACAGAGAATCATCAAGTAGAATCATTAAGAATGACTTGGCCTTTGTTTTAGCACTGGTTTCGAAATAATATGTATTAATGAAATTAACCCGCATTTGTCTCCCGATGTACGACGTACTTATTTGTTTCGATTGGTTTGGTTTCATTAACGTAGCACTAGAAGCAACACGAGGGATATTGGCAACGGTCCTCGTAATTTTGAACCTCGGTCAAGTGACGAGGATGACACCTGAGCTGGCTCCACCCTCTCCTAACTTCCACACTACGCCAATGGGAGACTTTGAACTCCGACAGATTTAACGTGCATCAGCCCCGGCTACACGGCGGAGTTTTTGTGGCAATAGGACTTGAACCCATGACTCGATGAAAACCGCCAGCCACGAGTCCACGACCAGAATCACTAGGCTTTTCCGCAGTTGAGTTTTACATGTTAGCTAATGTACATTGTTTTTCAACTATTCCTTTAACTATTTTTCAATTTCCGCTGAAAGTATTACTACATATCTTACAATTGTGAAAATGTAACAAATTAGCTTATTACAATTTATTTATTTAACGATTTGCTTAGATTAGTGGAGATAATTATAATATTTAATGAAACCAGATTTATTAAAATTTAATGATTAAAGAGTAATTAATATCTAAATAATAACAAAAATGTTTGATGATCAGAAAATGATAATTAAGATGAAAAATCCATGAGAGCTTAATAATAAATGTAGCTTAATCATAAATAATAAATATTTTCATCCATTTAATAAATGTTTATTCCAGAAAATTATACTACAAAAAATATATATTAAATGTACGAAACTGTTTAAATTAAAATTAGAGAATTACTCGCATTACACGATAAAATATTGATATAAGAAATTCTCTATTAAACTACATATCAAAGGTATAGTAAAAAAACACCCCATTTTTATTCCCTTTTGTTCTGTGTTCTTATGTAATTGTGGGGTACGGCATTTTGTTAAAATTCTTTTTATTGATAACGTTTTCTGAAGAGAGTTTTCTAAACGTCTTTTTAAAACATTATTATTATTATTTGATTTTTAGATCATCTAGTTCACCGACACTCATTTATCATAATATTTATAACATTTTTTCCACTGTCTTAATAATTTAAAACATATCCATTTTTTTTATTCTTTTAAAAACTGTGGGCGTAAGAGCTATAATTAACTTTCTATTATCTTCATCACATAAAACTCTTTTCTTCAAAAAGCAGCGATTTATTTCGATTATACGTTTGAAAAGGGTTGAGCACGTCTTTTTTATTAATGATGTCGTGAAAAAAAATTGTCCTTGTTCACACCTCAATGAGTTTTTTGGTTGATTGTGACTATTTTGACATGTTACCATGGTGAACAGTTAATGACTCTTTTGAAGGTCACCTATACTAGTACGAAAAACGCTACAATAGAAAATTAGTATTGCTTCGATGTAGGGCCTTTTTTTTAAGTAAAATGAGAGAACTGATTTTAATTTCTAACATATCAACAGTGAACGAGATTAATTTAAATGAAATTTATTTATTAAAATATTAACAGATTTAAAAACACTTTGAGACCACACAACTTTTGTAGAAATAAGTTTAAAATTAATAAATTTACAGTCAATTTATCTAATGCAGAGAAATGTTTCGAACACTTCTAAAAATACAAGAATTATTATAAGTTCGTAAGAAATGAACACAAATATTTCCATTACTTATTCTAGTACATACATTTCCTAAATGCACATAGTGTTTTATTCATTCCATACTAGCTTCAACGTACAAGTTTAATTCATTTGAAAGGATGGAAAAATCTATCAGTTTCGAATGATTATATTCATAACTGATATTAGTTTTATAACTGATTTCATGACTCAAAACGATTTGCACAAGTTTATTCGTAATAATATAAAAAATTATGTAAATTTTTAAAAGAACCACACAATTAAGAGAATTATTTATATTCATAAATTAACTTCCTTCAATCCATATTCCAGTATAATGTATGTTACATTAACCGATGAAATCAGTGATGTTATTGATTTAATATTTTTTGAATTTTAATCGCTGCAGGACTAAATTTCTATTAATGCTACTAATCCAAGTAAAAGAATGTATGATACAAATGGAATATTTAAATATTTTTTATTACATTGGAAAATAATTACTTAAATGCAAAAATAAAAAGTTATAAATGACAACAGTTTAAAAGTAACTAAGCTTAAGCAGAAAAGGTACTTGTTAAGTAATTTTTAAATATGATTCAATATAGAGGTATAATTAAAACTTATAATAAATACACACAATTAATTAATGCTCATAGAGAAGAATGATGTGATACAAATGAACTGATTAAATAAATAATTAAATAAATAAATTACATTAACAAGATCAAATAAATTAACATGAAAAAATAGCTATTGTGTCTAATTTTCTGAACATTAAAGAACATACTTGAAAGTTTACTGTAAACTGCGACCCCATCTTTTAAAATGTTAAATTTCCTTCCTCTATCTCTCTCTCTCTATATATATATATATATCAGTGTGTGTTTGTGATGAAATTTATACATACATGGTTAGAATACTTATTCAAAATCTTTTAAATTTAAGATTATGTTACCTTGATTCGCATAAATTAAGTGAATTCATTATTTGTAGCAGAAACGTAAAACGTATATGGACCAATTAAGGTTATTATTAAAGTCCTCATGAAATTTTATCGTATATGTTGAATCGTTGAATGTTATAAAACCTCATGTTTATCGAAAGTAAATATATTTTTGAATTTTTCTCATTCTCTTTTGCTCGTAAGAATCGATACATACATGTTTGAAAACAATTTCTAATTATGCTATGATGTTTTTTTCTAAGTAATATTTGACAAATATTATGAAGTAGGTAAATTTATTACGAGTGTTCCCGATGTAGAAAAAAAAATGAGATAATCATAACCCATTTACATTTATATTTTCAGCTCATATTTTCAATATTTAGGTAATATTGAAACTTCAAGACTCAAAATGTTAATAAATGATCATATTATTAGATTCGAAAGCACAAAAGTTCCTTAAAATTTTTATTTAATATTTATGGTATATTTTAAAATGGTTTTTATTTTCCCAATTTATAATAGACTAATGTCTCTTTCTCAATAATATATATTCTATTCAATAAAAAAATAATTTTTTGTGAAAAATATTCAAATACATGAACACACCTTTTTAATGAATCCTCATTTTTAAAAAATTGTGTTTTTTCAACATGACTTAATTTTTCATATAGATTCATAATTTTAAGGTCTTCTGAATAAACATATTCATCGATAAAATCATTCTGAAATAATAATATAATATACCAGATCAAAAATACCGGAACAAAATACGGTTATAAAAATCTCACCTGATAACCTAGTTTGAAAAGATCCAGGCAAGTAGAATGAAAACGAGAGAACCTTTTTTCCTACCTTCAAATCCGAAACGATTCTTCCCCGTTTATACACATACCGGCTACTCCCTCTGATTTCGTCCACAAGGTTGAGTTTCTTAAGGTCAAGTAGCCTTATTACGTCATTCACCTTTAATCTTTTTCACCTTGGGGGAAAACTTGGTTACTACTTCATCTTGTCATACAAGCAGATCCTGTTCAATGGAGTAGATTACTCAAGGTGCATGCTAAATTATTTCTACGCTAATGTAGACGCATTTATTAGCTATAAAAAGAAGTTAGAACTGCGATGTTTCAATTGCAGAGTTGTTTTGTAAGGTTAATTTAAAATGCGCATCAGAATAAGCTAAGATTTCCTTAGAAAAACATATTTTATTATGAAGTCGAAAATCGTGTGCAGTTAATTTGCGGTAAATTTCGCAATTTTAACTTTTACTTGAAAACGATTGTATCTTTTTTTAGATATCCTCGATGTTAATCTGATAAATGCGATAAATACTGATATGAATGTAGTCTTATAACTTGGATTTAATTTTTCGTGAGTTTCTAAAGGAACATTTACATTTTTATGGTAAAAGTACTACAATTGTGAAAAAATTACTCTAATCGAAATAACATCGCAACATGATTTCCTTTTATGAAATGATTGTTTGGACGCCTAAGTCATTATATTTCCACTTCGGTGCTCTTAATGAAAAACTAATAGAATGATTCTAGCTTAAAAATTTGTTTTCAGCTAAGAAACGACATTAAAATGGCTTTAAACAGAAATGTCTATGATAAAGAAATATGTGGAGTATTTGAAAATACGCATTTGTTGATGAAGGTAAACCTTTTTCATCCTCAAAAAAATCGATTATAATAGAGTGAAAATCCTTTCAATTATTACTTTTTTTTCCTTTTGTGTTGTATTTATTTATATTATTTATGGAAAAGTGAAAACATTATCCATTTTTATTACAATAAAATCATTAATACAGTAAAGAATATTATATAACTAACTACTTATCTGCTCATAAATTCAAACACAGCACTTTATGAGACGCAGTGTAGTAGTCTTATATTAAACACGTATCGTGATATAAAAAAAAAATGCTTGGTGGTGTGCAGAAAGGCTGTGGAGAATGCACAGTCAATTGAGATAGAGATCTTGTCAACTGAATTTGATATAAAATTGTACAATATGTTAGTTGTTTTCATCCGATAAGTAAGTCAGACAAAATTAAGTCATATAACACATTGTCCATTTTTAAAACACTAATCAATACAGTTTAAAAAAATACAAAAACTTAAAAGAATTCTAATATAAAATTCAGTGAACCAATGAAAAAATGCTCAAGGGCTTATTGAAAAATATTCATCAATAAGTAATTTGTACATAAACAAGCACCAAAATAAATAAGCAAATGAGCTACTATTCTGCAAAATTTGTAAAAAAAAAAAAAAAAAGGACAATACCTTTTATCTTCGCCACACTGATACAGACACACTAATGTAAGTATGTAAAAATATACGAAAAATGCAAAACTTAAGCAACTTTTGAGATCCTGCCGTGATTCTGAAAAAAATCAATTGGGAGACATGAAATTCACACTTCACACTACAGAGGCACGAAGTAGCACTTAAGGCTCACGTCGAGACATTCAGAAAGGAAGAAAAAACGAAAGCTCATTCTACTGGGAGGGGGGAAGGGGCGGTACTGAAGTATAGGCGAAGTGCTAATACGATACTGGTCGTATGGAGCAGAAGTAAAGAGTTCGCTTGTAAAAGAGAATTTACATTCTTCATTTTCCTTAAATTTTCATTATTTCCTTGATTTCAAAACGGGAACTCAAAATTCAAGCATTGATTTCCTCCATTTTGTTTTAATTTTGTATTCCATTTTTTTAAATACTTATGTTTGCAGAGCTATCTTGAAGTTTAAAAAAAGACGTCACAGGGCAATAAACATTCCCTTCTAGACGGAGAGCGGTTGCAGGTGTGGTGAGCCGTATTCTTCCTTCTATTTTCATTCAAAACTAGGGATAACGAAGTAATTTAATCTCTGCCGTCCTTTCATTCCATTTCTTTCTTACTTCCTCAGGAGGGAAGGGTTAAGGAATGCTTAGCTGTGGTTAGCACTGGCCCTCATTGAACAACCCTACGGATCTCTTTTCCTCGAGAGGGTAAATTGCACTTCCACATTAATCATTTTAATCATCCCAAAACTACAAAGAAGCTGGCTTTTTCTTTGTTTCAATAAATAATCATTCCCTTTACGCTCGAGAATTTTTTACATCTAATTTTTCACTCTTTCTAAATTCAAAAAATTCGGTTCAACTATTTCATTTCTTATATAACCAATCACTTGATTTTTATAAAAAAAAAAAAATAGGCAATGATAGTGAAATATCTCCATCGAACACTGAATGGGAAATATTCCAAATTTTGTACATTAATTACATAAAAATATAAATTTTAATAAAAGTTGATACCTGCTGAGAAAAATTTCTGTGATGTAAGTCAATATATATATATATATATATATATATATATATATATATATATATTCGGTATGCTTCGTTCAGTTACGTATTGCTGTGTTTATATATATATATATATATATATATATATATATAATATTATTGATACAATGTGTGTGTGTGTGTGTGTGGCTATTATTGTGTGTGTGTGTGTGTGTGTGTGTGTGTGTGTGTGTGTGTGTGTGTGTGTGTGCGTGTGCAAAATAGTACACCTATTAGTTTGTGTATACTAGCATACAAAACTTAATAAATTCATTTTTTCAACATACAAGCAAATTAATTCAATAAAAGGAGAGCTTTAGAAGTGAAATATTCAATTACGAAGTGAAAAAGAGCAGCTCGGGTGATGCATATACAAATAATTTCAGTAAAGACATCAAAGTTATATCACTGCACTTGGAATGCACTGATGTGTAATGTAAAGACAAGAAAACAGAAGAGGAAGTTTCAGAGCCTCATAATAAATAAGGTCAACTGGACAGCACGCGCTGCCATAAACCTGCAGCGAAATAAACTTTGAAAAACGCCCGTACGCATACCCGCCATTTGCAGCACTTGGCCGAAACGCGAGCACGCGCAGGCCAGGCAAAGCGCCGCCATTTTGCCGCGGCATACGCGTTTTGCTGCAAGCCGCCGCGCCGCGCAGCGCATTTTGCCTTTGCAGCAGCGCAGGCCTGCCGCCGCGCTGCAGCGCATGCCGCTGCGCCGGAAGGAAGAGGAGGACACAGTTTCAGAAAACGAAGGGAAGTTTTCCAGGAAAGTATATATATATATATACCTATATATATATATAT
>BMAW01098778.1:548-15047 GCA_019974015.1 Nephila pilipes | reverse complement strand
GACAAAGAAGGATTTTCACTTATAATCATATTGAAACTATTAAAAATTCCAAGAATGGAATCAACATAAAGTTTAATTTGATAACTTGGGTAATTTGAAACACAGACTGAGAGGTCTGTTCTCTTCCACAACGCTATGCCATCAAGAGCATTTATCCTTTGATTTTTGTTTGAAATTTTATGCTTGTTATTTTATCAATAGAATAATCCTCGCTTGTTTTAATTCATTATCAAATACAGTAAAATCGGTTATGGCACTTTATTTTCGAATTGCCAATGTTCTACCATTTTCCTTTATTTATTTGTTCCTAAGAGTTCACATTTCTCAGAATCAGTATCTTCTACCAGAAGAACCCAAATTAATTTTGTTTCTATTAATTTATTGTTGTTTGTGGTGAAAATGCAACACCATGAAAGAATCATCAGAATCAAATGAAATTTAACGCAGAAACGACTCTGAATTGATACAAATACCGATGAAATTTTCAAAACAAAGAAACAAATTAAGCGTCCGAAATCGGCATTTGTGCACACTGGCTGCATGCAATAAGTGCTGCTATACGATTTGCATGAGTCAAACAGATGTTGAATTGTCGAAGAGAATCTACACGTTTGTATGCGCAACCAAAGTTCGTCTTGAAACTGCAGGACGCGGATCACGAGCGAGTGACGCCGACCAACCATATCCCATTGTGCTCAATAGGCCAGAATAAGCAGGCTGGCTAAAGAAGTTGCATTGCAACAGCTGAACAGAAGTCTCGAACAGTCCAGCAACATGGGTAATATCCCGCTGAAAGATATTCCAGGGATGCCTTGAAGGAAAGGAAACCACTTCGGCTGTAGCACTTCACAGACGTACCTGCCGTTATTGAGATTACCTCTGTATCAAATTGACCGTCCATGATACGAAATCTACCCCAGATTCATAACTCCGGGTGTTCTGACCACCAAGGCCGTTCAATATAATTTGTACAGCAGCGTTGAATTCGGGCATAACGTTCAACACGAACACTGGCCATCATGGGTCCATTACAAATTGAAGTGATCCATCTTGAAAAGCACAAACTTGGTGCCAATCAGCTCGCCTGTCTCGTGCTCTCATGGCTCCACTGCCGACGGCAGCCGCCTGATGATCTCGCCGAGGGAACTTTACAAAGGCACCCTTGCACGCAACTACGGCAGCAGACGACGACGAATCGAAGCCACACCATTGTGCTACACCTGTAGCAGTAGACAACGTGCTGCCAGCTGCCTCGGAGGAAGCTGTGCGATCATTCACCGCCATGCGGAGCGGTGTGTCGATCACGCCTGACGTCACCTTCTGTCGTCCAAAGCCTGTCTTTTCGAGTTGTCTGGTGCTCGTCGGTCCACTGCTTCCAAACTCACCACTGTGGAATTGTTCCGCTGCATATGATATTGCGTTGATAGAAAATCCTCCTTCAAAGGCCGATTATCCTCCCCGTTCAAACTCCGTAAGTTGCTTGAATTCTATTCTTCCGTCGAGGCATAATCATACTAAACGTTTGCCACCAGTCAAATAATCATAGATTTTTCAACGTCCCAGCACTTTTATTTATATTGCCAAGCATCAATCTAGATATGCCAGCAGCGCACGCGCGATGGCTCTGAAAACTACACTGTACATATCCTATAATTGACATTTGCTGCACTGTTTGATTCTGATGTGATTCTGTGTTGTATTTTCTACAAACAGTTTAGTTATACTTCCGCAAGAGGATCTTTGGCTTACTTTCAAAGTATTCATCGTGTTTCAAATCGATTTTAAAACAAATGAAAATATGTTCAAATTTCACCTTTAATTAGCTACGTATTCCTACTACGGGCTTTCTGTCCGTGTTGAAGATGGCATCACTGACCAAAAATAGGGAGAGCAGTTATTCAAATCATATTTAAGTCTCCTACGGCCTTAATCCACATAAACAAATAATTATACTATTTATAAACATAGCTACCTTAATAACCGCCTTGGTCAGGAGAAATCCCACATCACCATGCACAATACCGCCTATATCACGGTCAAGACCAGAGATTCTGAAAATAGTTACCTATGAACCATGCGCTCACTTACACTGAGACAAGAAGGCCTCCTGGGGGACCAGTTTTATTTCCAAATTAGCCCGGTAACTAAAATCGTTAGAAACCTTCCATCCAATACCATGCAAGGACGCGAAAGAAACACCATAAGAATTTCCAAGCAAGATAAATTCTTTCCAATTTTAGCCACGACAATGGAACTACGATCTGGATTCTCCAAATTTTCATAATTAATTTCAGCCTGCGCTGCTTAATTACCTTCGTATCATGTAATTTCCTCTTATTCAACATGAATAATAATTGATATAAAATCAACGTTTTAAAACAACGTTTTTATATGGTGGCAAAGTTATTAAAGAAATTATTAATATTAGTTAAAACTGGTTATTTTTAACTTTAAAATTTACTTAGAAAAGATATTTGTAGAGTATATTAAAAATTCATAATACTCATAAAATCAAAACATGTATCAAAAGTTTGTAGCTATCTATTAAAAGAATAACCAGAATTCAGAAAAATTATTGTGATAAAGACATGGTGCCAAATATTGAAACTTTCTTCTGTTCATGATTATTGATCAAAAGCAGCAATACAACTGAACGAAGCATACCACAAAAATTGTGTACTTGAAATCTTTAATATCAGGGCAAGCCTCTAACGTAATTTCAGGATTTTCTTTAATTGAAGAAAATTATGAACAGTGTTTGGAATTGTTGCGGGATCGTTATGGCAGAAAAGAAAATATTATTGCATGTCATATGAATAAATTATTAAGTTTAGAAGCTGTAAAAAGTTCTTCTAATTTGAAAGGTTTAAGAAAATTATTGGATGCTTGTGAAATTATTATTAGGAACCTGAATATTTTGGGTGTAACTTCGGACTCTTATGGACATCTTTTAGATCCAATTCTTCTAAAGTTACTTACAACAGATTTAGTTCTTGAATTTCATAGAAAAAAAGATCCGACCAAAAGTGATGTCACTGAATTAATAGCATTTATAAAAAAAAGAGGTCGAATGTAGAGAAAGTGTGTTAAACGTATTTGGAAATTTCAATGATGTCAACAGGAAACATACCACTTTTAATTATAAACAATTGAATCCACATGGCAGACATAACACTCCTTCAGCTTCTGTTTTGAACATAATAACGTCTAAATTTTGTATATTTTGTAAAAGTAATCAGCATTATGGATCCCGATGTAAAAATTTATCTGAAGATAAAAAACGTGCTAAATTAAGAAAAGAAGGTAGATGTTATAGGTGTTTTAAATTTCATTTATCCAAAGATTGCAAAATTAAAGTTAATTGTGAAAAATGTATGAGTTCTTCACACATACAATTATTCTGCCCAAAAGAACGAGAACCCAATTTACAATCTGAGCAACAGGAGAATGAACTAGTTGTAGGCACATCGCATTCTCAATGTTCTAATTCAACTATTTTACAAACTTGCAATGTTCTAGCGTCATCAGAAAATAAAACCTTAAATATAAGAATATTGTTGGATTCGGGAAGTGAAAGAACATTCATACTTCGAGAAGTGGCAGAAGCTCTGAATTTAAAACCGATCCGTAAGGAGAGATTGTTACTCTATTCATTTGGAAAAAAAAATCCCGAACCTTCCAAATTCGATTTGGTTCAACTGCAGCTGAAGAATCCCCATAACCCAAACCACGGAATTCCGATTGATACATTAATCACTCAACACTCCGGTGCATCTTTAGATTCACGATTCTTAGTAAACAAAATAAAGATGTTAGCTGAAGTCAATGGCCTTGAACCGGCAGATTCTGGTAAAGGAAAAATTCAGCTTTTGCTTGGTATGGATTTTTTCTGCGAAGTAATAAGGGGTGCGCCTGTAAGAATAACAAAAAGTCTGTTCGCTCAAAAAAGTTTATTTAGTAATATTATTTGTGGAGCGTTGTCTAATATGACCTCCAATAAATCGTCTGCTTGTTTTCGCGTTTCAGTTGAGGATGATTTTTATCAGCAATTGAGAACTTTATGGGAAATAGAGTCGATCGGATGTGATACGGCGCAGGAAACAAAACATGATTCTGAATTTATTAAAGAATTTGAAAATAATTTAACTTTCGCGGATGGTCGATATGAAACAAAATTACTTTGGAATCCAAGACACATTTAAGCAATAATTATGAGGTGGCTAGAAAACGGTTCTATAACTTGTCAAAAAAATTAATGAATGATAAATTATTATTTGAGAATTATAATAAAGTTTTGAGGGAACAATTACGAGATGGTGTTATTGAGGAATGCCTGGATAAATCTTTTAGCGAAAGTTCATATTACTTGCCCCACAGACCAGTGGTAAAAGAAAATAACGTGAAAACTAAAGTGAGGATAGTATACGATTCATCATCAAAGGGAATGAACTGTCTTTCTCTAAATGATTGTCTGCATCAGGGTCCTTCGTTATTACCTTCTGTATCGGATTTAATCCTTAAATTCCGTAATCATAAGATTGCATTCTCTGCTGATTGTGAAAAGCATTTTTACCGATAACAATTCATGAGAATGATCGGGATTATTTGCGATTTTTGTACTATAAATACTGCGACAAGGAACAGGATGTGGTCCCTTATAGAATAAATCGGGTTGCATTCGGTTTAACTTGCAGCCCCTTCATTTTAAATGCAACTATTAAACATCACGTGTCAAAATATTGCGAAAAAAATCCCTTGACCTGCGACATGTTGAATGAGTCTTTTTACGTCGACGACTTATTTCATGGGTCGTATTCTGTCGAAGAAGCCTATAAATTATCTTCGGAAGCTGTAAATATCATGAAAGAAGGTGGGTTTAACTTAAGAAAATTTGAAACGAATTTCCCCGAATTGATGCAAAAATGGGAAAACAATATATCCATGTTCAAAGAAAACAAATACTCCGACTCAAATGCAAAAGTTCTTGGATTGATTTGGTATAATAATAGTGACAATTTGGGACTTGAACTACAATCCTTGCTATCATACCTTGAAGGGAAACCTCCCTGCACCAAAAGGGCGGTTCTCAAATCGGCAGCTCATATTTTTGATCCAATTGGATTTATTTCTCCTTTCGTCTTACGCATCAAATGTCTTTTGCAAAAACTATGGGCGAAAAATTTCGGATGGTATGAAAAATTTCCTGATGAATTACAACAAAATTGGTTACAATGGTGCAAAGAAATAACTTTATTTTCAGAATACAAAATTCCCAGAAGGCCATCAGTTGCGCCTCTTCCAGCCACAAGGGTGGAACAATCACCATCCTTTCACGTTGCCGGCATTGATTTTGCAGGCCCTCTTTATATAAAGAGCAGTGAAGATAAACATTACATCTTGCTTTTAACCTGTGCAACTAGGCGTGCTATCCATTTGGAACTTGTGAATGATTTGACTGCTGATACCTTTTTACTAGCATTCAGGAAATTTGTATCTCATAGAGGAATACCAGCTGTAATTTACTCGGATAATGCCAAAACTTTTAAACGTTCTAATTTGGATTTGAAAACGATCTGGTCTTTGATTAAACACCCGACCGTTGTACGTTATTTCGCCTCGAATAACATAAAATGGCAGTTCAATGTTGAGAAAGCCCCATGGTGGGGAGGATTTTACGAGAGACTTGTGAGGAATGTAAAAATTGCTCTCAGGAAAGTTTTGGGCAAATCCTCCCTCAACAGAGACCAGCTCGAAGCGACCATTATCGAGATCGAAGGAGTGATCAATTCCAGATCCCTGAATTATTTGTATAATGAACTAAATGAACCTTTTCCTTTGACACCAGCTCATTTGTTTGTTGGAAAAAGAATTCTCAGCAGCCCATCAGTGAAATTGCCTTGTGATTCCCACCTCTCTACAAGGGGGGTGCTAATAAAACAATTTAATTATCGTGAGAAATTAATGCAAATGTTTTGGAAAAGATGGCAAAAGGAATATTTGTTGGAGTTGAAATCTTTTCATACGGTTAAAAATACGGGGGAAATTAACGATTTTGAAGTAGATGATATAGTTTTAATTAATGATGAATATTTGCTGAGAAGTTTTTGGAAATTAGGGAAAATTATTGCAACCTTTCCTAGTAGAGATGGGGAAGTTAGGTCATGTGAGGTGAAGACTGGTTCTACAGTGCACAAAAGACCAGTACAATTATTATATAACTTGGAACTGAAAGATGATAAATTTTAAATATTGATTCTTATTTTTCTTTTTGTACTTACATTTACATGGCATATTTTAATGTTGTCTTGCTTCGTACAAAATTAATATTTTGTATTGCATACATTTTTTAGATTTAAAATATTTGTGATTCCTGTATTAGATTTTTTCTTGAAGTGCTTTGAATAAGTTTAAAATTTCTTGATTTTGTTTTGTTTACGAATTTGCATGTGGTAAGTATCTTGGTTTTTTAACAATTTGGTTAATGTGGTATCCTGGCTGAATTATATTCAGAAATATAGAATAATCTTGAAGTTATAAAATTGCTTGCTCTCTGGTAAGAAATCTTCCTTCAACGTGATTTATGTTACATGAGTATAAGATATATTTCAGCTTTTGAATTATTTAACTAGAACATTTGTTCAATCATAAATTGACATTTGATTTATTTTTCGAAGTGTAGTACATGAGTAGTGTTAAGCTTTGAACCTTTTTATTTGAACTTTATTGTGTGAAAAACTTTAATCAGTTTTGAATATGATTATTATTGATGTTTTTCAATAATTGTTTACACATATGTTCTTGTACATGAAGCCGCGTGTTCTCAAGATGATTAACCTCCGTTCATCCGGGGGGAATATGTTGGAAATAAATAACTCGGATCCCACCAGGAGGTGCCTTGTCTCGTGTAAGTGAGAGCGCACGGGTTCATGGGTAATATTTTCAGAATGCTCTTGGATCTTGACCGCGTAAGGCGGGTTATTTTCTTGTATTTGATGTAATTTCTCCTGACCGCAAAGGCGGGTTAAGTTATAATATGGGCTATGTTTATAAATAGTATAATTATTTATTTATGTGTGATTGGCACGTAGAGACTGTAAATAAATGTGCATTTGAAATAACTGCTCTCCCTATTTTTGGCTTGGTGGATACCCATCTTCAACACAGACAGAAAGGCTAGTAGGAATGTCCCTACGGCTTTGATGCGTGATTTTATCTAGTTGTGCAGGTTTTAAGAGCGCGTGATTGCATAAATTAAAAGCAAAATTGGAATGGTATCAGGAAGTAAATGGGAATTTTTGCAATGATAGTTAAAAAATTACAAACTTAAATTATATTTATGTAAATCTGTTACAAACACAAACACACAAACATATATATATAATTTGAAAGTAAATGTAAATAAGCAACGAAACATTACAATCACAAACAAATTAGGAAATAAACCACCATTATTATAAAATAATAAATTAAATCAGAAATTAGTGCTATTCTATTGAGTAAAAATCAAAACATATAAGGACCGAAAAACCCTACAAACAAATATTTAAAGTAGAGGTAAGAATATTTTCAAAAATCGGGGAGAAATGTGATTCTGCAGAAACCATCATTATTTTTTGCTTTTTCCGATGCACTTTTTTGCATTCACATAGATAAATTGTAATGATTTGAAGATGGTAGTAGAAATTCCGGAAGGTTACAACGAAGTTCATAAATAGTATGTAGTCGTAAACCGCAATGAGCTAAAATTAAAAGGATTTCAATAAAAACAGTAGTTTTATGTGGAATAAGAAAAAACTTTGGAGCAACTAACACATGTAAAAATTTAGCGTTTTGTGGTCTATTATTTATTTCTGATCCTTCACGAAGATAACTACTCAATATTAATGAACTCATACGTATCTTCGTAAGTTTATATAAAGGAAAATATATCATTCTAACTTTTTATTGTTAAAATAACTCAGAACATAAAAAACGAGTCCCGCGGAGTTAACGGATTACTTCTTTCTTTCTTTTTTTTTTCCTAGAAAATTAAACTATTGCTTCAGCTTTACGAAAACGGCGAAAAGAAAAGAAATCATCCATTTTCCTCCCAGAATCTTTTAGAACTCTTCCGATAATTGCATCTTAATGTTCCGAAGTTCTAAATCTTGCGTAAACTTAATGTACCGAGAATCGCCATTCTCATTTCCTGATAAAGACTGAGAAGTTTTACAAACTTTCTGTTTTTGTTTTCGAATGAAATCAAGTTGAACACGCAGCCATTGTTACATCGATCTAGTATCAATATAGTCATTTAGAAACAGAATGTTGAGGAAAATAATTTCTTTCAGATACTGTGATATGATTATTAATTTCCGAACGAAATCGTTTCTTTTATTACTGTAATGTAATTAGGCCCCTTGAAAATAATCGATATCAGTTAAGTTATACATCTTTCTGTTTCTGCAGTGAAGCTTACTAATGTAATAAATTCTTAACTGTTTACTTGATATGTAATATAAATATTATTTTTAAAATGGAGACGTTAAATAATTTAAGATATGCTTTTTTTAGTTAATTATCATCGCATTGAATTTACACGGTATGTAATAAGTATTGATCTTATTACGCTGGTGGTCAATTTATGAGTTAAAAAATTCACTCTACACATTTTCATATCCTAGTACAATTTTTTCTTGTATAATTCTCTATCTCTTCGTGGGATTTACGAAATCTACCCACTGACCATAAATTCAGAAAATTAAATAAAAGACAACTAAAGACAAATACTTCAAAGTCATCAAAACAATATGACTGAGCAAATGCGATTTTCTTATTTATGACCGAGTTTATACATCTGCAGAAATACGCAAATGATGTGTATTTAAGCTCAATTTCAACAAAACATAGTGATTATTTATATATGTATCACCTTCTATTAGGGTATCAAAGTTCAATCCTACTTGTGGTGAATCTATACATAAGTATAAATTAAGTAATAGTAAAACATTAACTATTTTAAAAAATAATAAACGTTTGTAACAGATACTTTCGTGTATTTATCTTCAACTAATGCCCTCAAAGCCACAGTCATCTTTACTTTCTTATGGGGGCTTATTGTGTTTTGGTAAACATGGGTGACGCACCTCTCTATACTATAGCGATCCTTCTCTATTTTTGACTTTTTTTCTTTTCAACCAATTTTTATCTATTACCCATTTTTTTTCAAATGTCTAGATCACATTTACACTTTATTTGGTACAATCTCGCCGCGTTTGACTCTTGCGTCATTAAACTCTACCATAACACACTCAAACACCCTTCAACTATACATTTGTGCATTTATTATGACACTGTTTGATTTGAGACACTCAACTTGTGAATTAAAAGTGGCTTATGTAAATTAGCATATATATATATATATATATATATATATATATATATATAAGCGAAATACCACTGACTGACTCATCATGAAATCTCAAAGACTATTCAACCGACTGACTTGAAATTTAGTATAAATACTCATTTTGCGATGTAGACGCTCACTAAGAACGGATTTCAAGGAAGTCTTATCCAAAATGTAATTTTCATCCGTTAATCTACTCTTATCCGTCGGTTACGTAATTTTGGCGAGTTTATCGCCAAAAATGATATGACTGACGCCAAACGGAATATATCTTTTTATATGTATACTGTGTATTACCACCATTTAAGTTTACTTGGTGAGATTTGCGCGTGTGGAATGGAAAAATACCAAATAATTTTATATTGAAGCGCTGATGGAGGATTGGCAAGATTTTTGCGAAGGGGCTCTTTATGTGAAATTTCGTACATGTCGAAAATAGGAAACATATATATTTAGTGATAGACATAAATGAGTTTGGAATAAATTGAGTTTCTGAATTTGGAATGTAGTTGAGCTCCAAAACTTAGCGAGATTTTGAAAAATACTAAAATGGCGACTTTTTACGGTGTAGCACACACGCAAGACAAAATCTTCGTTTACTGCAGAACCTCGCTACATGCATGAACGAACTGAAGAGGCTATGACTTACGTAAGATATTTTGGACGTCCCGACTTGCACGACTTATTTTTAGGATTGCTGTCACTTGCAATCCTAAATGGTCAGAAATCGAAATGTCTTGAGGCAAGGACAAAAATCTTATGATAAACACGATGCCATTTCGAGGGTATTTCATTTAAAGCGAAGCACATGATGTACCTTCTCAAAAAAGGTTGTATCTTTGGCAATACTAGGTGTAACATGTATACGGTGGAATGAATTTTATCCATATTATAAATATGGGGTGATTTGTCACTAATTTTTTTTATTTTTCTCATACGTTTGAATGTAGAGGATAACCATTATTACAGACAATCAATTTCTTAAAATTTTAAATTTAGATTATCATTAAAGTTATAAAAATTGAAAATTTTCTTGATATCTTACATATAGGTTCCAAAATATTATATTATCGTCTGTCCAGGGGGGGTTATCAGCTAGTATATATATATATATATACTGAAATATAGTGAAAATGATAGGTGGGAGATCGGACTGTTCGGATAGTGAGATTGGATGTATTATCCTGCTGTGAGGAATTTCAGAATTGGATAACATCTCTCTCACATAACATTAGGGCAAGTGGATTAATCTGTTTCCGGATTGATGAGATTTCAATCGAACACAATATATATTTGTTCCAGAATCAGACTCACATTTGGGATTATTGAGATAAGTAGAATTTTCAGGATTTGGTTAAGAATGCGAGAATGTTCAAATCATAGTAGAATATTTGTTCTGCGATAATTCACATAGAATTTAGCAAACAATTTTGTGTTTCTGAATTAACTCATCTTTAACATTTATTGAGTTTTGATTGCTCAAATAACAAGTAGCAAAGTCAAAGCTTCACACGTTCTCTTCAAAGTGGTTCCAGACTATTGATTACGGCTAATACACTGCATGGATTTCAATTTAATCATTAGGATTTTACCCCAAACTAATAGCAATCGTTGTAAAATAACTTAATCGAAGGGAATAAGCAAAAAAAATAATAATAATTTGTTAAAAATAATAAATAAAATGACGCATTGAGATGAATTCTTGTAGCTTTACACTTCATAGGAAAAGCCATAGAAGCATTACTGCATAATGTACAAGTAAATAATATTCAAAAATAACGTTTAAGTATGCTTAAATAAAACAAGAGTCTTTTCAAATACAACATTTCACTCCAAATCGGAACAAAAGTGACGCACATTCTGAAGGATAATTCTATTTATTCCAAAACAAGAGATTGGAACTATAATTTAAACCTCATTGTTTCAAAAATATTTTACTATCATGTAACCACAAAAAAAATTGTAAAAATAATTTCTATTTGTAAAGCATAAGATTAAGGTAATTGTTCCATATTTTTGTGAGATCTACTATTTTCGAAGTTTTCTAAAGTTATGTGAAATACGCAAATTGAAGTTAAATGAAATTACACTTGTTATAACTTGTTAATAATGTGAAATTATTCGTAAAATAGTCATACGTTTTAGTTTGAATATATATTTACTTTTTTTTACAACTCTCTATAACAAACCAACAAAAACGCACAAAGAAGGAGTTTCCTGAATGTAATGAAATTTCGTATGCAAAGAAATTTAGGTCGAATATGCAAATGATTAAAATTTGGTGTCCAATGAATGAATAACGGGAGCTACAGCACTTCGAAACTGCGCACTCAGAAGGTTAAAATTAGAAAAGATTCTCAATCTGATGGTCAAATTTTCTGTTCCATTGCGATTTACGACAAGTTTAAACGACTGAAAACATGCCACGTCGTAGAATTCGAGCTTATTACGAGTAACTGTCAGAGTTTGCAAGACGTCGTATCATTAGATTGAAAGAGACAGGTTGGGCAAATCGGAGAATCGCTTGTCATATAGGTCGAAGCGATGCGGCGATTAGAAGATGCTGGCAAAAATGAGTGGACAGTGACAGATTTCAGCGTCATGAGGTAGCAGTCGACCTAGGGTCACAGAACATTGGGAGGACAGAGTGATAGTGAGATCAACTGTCACTGCGCCTTATTCATCGTTATCAACCATTAGGAGTGCAACCCGCTCATGAGTGTCCCTCATGACCATTCACAGATGGCTGATAGAGCTAAATTTACGCTCGTATCGATCGTTACGCCCCCTGCCACTCACGCCTGTACATTGCCGAACCAGATTACAGTGGTGCTTGGCTCGATAAGTTTGGAATAATGCTAACAGGGGACGTATAGTATTTAGCGACGAATCCGCTTCTAACTGTGTTCTGACGATCATCGATGGCGCGTCTGAAGATGCCCTGCGCAGCGTGCGGATCCTGTTTTCCCTATTGCACGCAACACAGGCCCTCAACTAGGAGTTATGGTCTGGAGTACTATTTCCCTTGATAGCCGATTCCCTTTGGACGTCATTAGAGACACACTTACAGCACTGCGGTACGTTGACGACATTCTGAGATCTGTTTTGCTACCGTTCCTTTTGCAATATCTATGCCTTATTTTTCAGCAAGATAATGTTAGACCACATAGGGTATGTGTTGATGTGAACTATTTGACAACTTGACAAACACCTTCTTGACCATCTAGATCTCTCTCCAATCGAGCATGTCTGGGATATGATGGTAAAGCGACTGCATCTATCAGGCAATGTTGATGACCTAGACCGACAATTGGAGCAATTGTGGCAAGAAATTCAGCAGAAGACAATCAGGGAGCTTTATCACTCTATGCCAGGTCGTGTGGCAGGTTTACATTCAGTCTAGCGGTGGATCAACACCTTATTGAGCTCGCTAATTTGTAACTATTTAACTCTGAAACAAATTTTTCAACTGTTTTGAAATGTTAATCGTTTTCTTATCTGTTTCTAATTTTCCTCTTCGCCAATTTTTTTTTCCATCGGACAGTTCCTTCTTGATGAGTCGTTATTTATTTATTTATTTTGTTATAATGTGTATATTACTATTTTATATACTTCTCATAACTTAACAAAGTTTGCTTTTTTGTTTTTTTTTTATTTAGTATAAAATCAGTTAATTAAAGAAAATATCTAATTATCCTTTATTTTTTTCATATTTCTTATTTGCGTAATAAACTGAAACTCATAGTTCTTCTCTAATAATAACTAAGTGATTACAAAGTTAACATATTTCAAAAATTTTAAAACTCGTACATTATTTTTTTCATTTGCTTTACATAAACTTAACTATATAAAAGGACATGATACAAATTAAAAATATATACAGATTATTATTTTGAAGTAACTTTATTTTGTTTTTTGTATAAACCTTTATTGTGAATTTTGTCCTCTTGATAATATTAAACCTTTAAAAGGTTATTAAGTATACAAATCTTATAATAATACGATTTAATATATGCATAAAATTTTGAAGGCTATTAATAAAATATTAAAATTAAGCTAAATTAGATTTATTAATGTATTAAAAATATTAAAACTTTTTTTTAAAAATATAGCAAAGAAGGGAACTACTTTAATTTGACATTTTATTGTGAGGTCCTCCAACATTGCATAAAATTTTTCTTAATTTATGGGTCCAAACGGCTTGGTTTTAATAATGAATTAAATAGAATTATTTTCAATTGCTTTTTGCTAATCCAATGATTAGAATTTATATATTACAATTTTTTTTTATAATTTACTAACTACGGTTTTAATTTTTAATGTCGTTCGTCTTAAAATTAAATTGTAAAAAATTTAATAATGAAGTAAGTATTCCTTAATGAGCTAAATTGTTCGCTTTGCTTATAATGTTTTATTTATTTATTTCATATTCCCTTCCGTATCTAGACTTTCGTTTTTCAAAAGAAAAAATGAATATTTTGATCATGATATAACGTTTTGATTCGAAAATATTGGTGATATTTTCCCTTCTCACTTATTATATGTATAATCTGGCCTTCCAAGTCCCAAATCTCCTCATTGGTCTTGGGAAGATATTTTAAATAGGAAATGTCCTATTAGGTATCATCCTCGTCACTTGACTGAGGTTCAAAATTACGGAGCAAACTTAGAGGCAACACCTTGTGTAGAGTAACTTTTTCGTGTGCATGCACGCGTGTGAGTGACTAATAACGTTCATAATAAGTATGTAAAATGACCGTGTATATAATAAGGTAATAATTAGTTACCCGTCTACAGCAAATATATTTTATTCGAAACCTAAAATGTAAGTGAAACTAATAGATTAAAAAATACACATTTTTACCTTGCTGAAGCATACAAAAATAGCAAAAATAAAAAATAAAAACAAGGTTAAAAAAAATAAGGCAGCAAAGCCGAAATAAGGAAATAAAGGTAAACAACATCGAAGACAAAAAGTCAAAACGAAAATAAAATAATTAAAGTGCTGCTATTAGCTTTGGATACAAATATAGAATTATGTTAGTATTCTGGATCCAACCATCCCACTTCAGCATGGTAACTTTATAATAAAAATATACAAAACAGATTCA
>BMAW01098777.1:44915-57040 GCA_019974015.1 Nephila pilipes | reverse complement strand
ACATTAAGAATAGCAGTGGTTTAAAATTTCAAAGTGACTCTTGACTTATGCTGTTTTAAAAATATAAACATTTTACCAAATACAAATGTTATAACTTTAGATCCTATTTTTTACTCTGTATCATCAAGCCATTTACTATGCTAAAAATTATTCAATTGCTTTGATTAATAGTATTCTATTTACAGTATTATCCAAAATGATTGCTTACTTCAAATGTAAATGTATTGACCTCCTCTCTAATACCGTCCTCAGAAATCGAATTATTATTGAAGTGTTCTTCTAGAAGTAGATCCATTAAGGCTAGTTTCTTGTGTTTTTTTCCTTCTACATTGTCCTGTGAGTCAATAGGCGAATTCTTATGGTTTCTTTTCATAAGTTCTTCCTTCTTTTCAGAAATCACCTATCGGACGGAGAATCAAATGTTTGTTAGTTTCCATTGGGTAATAAAACAAATATTCCAGATATCTGAAATGGGCGCACCATTATTATTAATTTTCAGTTTGAATGCAGCTTAGCCCCACAACTAGGCGACGGAGAATAATTTGCCAAATATGGTAGTCTTCATTTACTCAGTGACTTGTTACGGTAGATTCTTCGGCGTATATACGGAATCCCTAAAAATCACTAGTTGGGCGATTTTTTGAAATCATTCTAAGTGTTGGGGCTAAACTGCCTTTTAACCTCATTTCCTTTTTAAATCTATTGAATTAAAAGTTTCTTCTTCTTTTTTTTTAATTTTTTTTTCCAGTGCAAATATATTTATTTTACAACCTCCAAATATTAGAATAAAAATATTTAGAAAATGGAACGATGATGTATAAAAAGAGAAAATTAATTTACTAATTACAGTTTTAAAAATTTCAACATAATACTACCAATGTTTTCTTAAATAGTGTGATTGTTTAAATAGATGTAGTGCAACGATAAACACGGTCCCTTTTCGTACACCTGGAAATTTGTACCTTACCTTATCTTGTGTTCCTGCGGTTTGCAAGTTTGGGTCAGTCCAATTAATGCCATAATAACGTAGTCTACAAAGTGTGATTATTACGGTTTTCTGGGAACCTCTCTGGAAATTTGGCGAAGCTCTTATCTTGGTCTTAAAAGCTCACATGCGCCAAAATTATGGACACGAACTTTTACTTATTTCCTTCAATATATTTCTCTCTTACTTTCAATTCTGCTCTATTCTCATTATTTCTTCTATCAAAAACTCATGTTCCTTATCTCTATTTTTATTTTAACACAACATGGCTATGATGTCTCTCATGTTAAAGACCCTTCTGGCTATGGATAACCCGCATTTCAGATTTCATCCTGAACTAGCCTTCTCTTGGCTGCATCGTTGTTCACCGGATTCAGGTAAAACAAACCCTTATTAGTTATCCAATGTCTAGTATAAATTACATAGGTAAGCCAAAATCATTTTAAATATACTCTTATATGTTAAAATCAAAATTAAAAATTATTGATCCCAAAATAGTTGTCTACATTTTAGATGAAACATTACATGATCAGGCTCTTTCTCCCTAGCCACTATATTTTACGCAATAATATAAACGAACTACAAATTAAGGTTAGCATTAATTTTAAACGCGAGCGAGACGGATCTTTTATTCTTATATATATATACATATATATATAATTCATATTTATGAGTAATTAAACACTAAAAAACAAGTTAGGAAGTAATCGCAATAATCAAAAATAAATAAAATCAATATGTAAGAAATCATTACTGAGCCACTGAATAAAAATATATACACCAATCTATAAAAATATATAGATAATACATTGTAAATGAGGAAAAAGGAATAAAAATAAACCTGCAAATTTAACTACAAAAGATAAATATACTATATTATATACTATAGAAGTTTCCAAAAGAAAGTAAGTTAAGGGAAAAATTAAATTGACAATTACCAAATTTTTTTAAAAGAATGAATAAATTGAAAAACAATAAAAAAAAATCAGTATTTGAAGAAAAGCAAAATATTTTAGCATAATATATTTAATGATGTAACAGGCTAGGTTTTCCCAGAATTATTGGCCAAACTAGCCCCTCAACTAAATATGTTAGAAAACATTATATATATATGTATGAATTACCGATTCAATTAATTTTCGACACATATGAAACAGGAATTATATCCGTTTGAAGAAAGAAAAAACGATAAAAATATTTTTCTATCATGTGACATTTATCGAGTATCTTTTGAAACGTACACCATTTAAAAAGCACTAATTTATTTCTTACATAGTTTTGTGTATAATTGTGAAAATGGTTGATTACACCCACTCTGGTTAAAATGAATAAAAATGAAGAAGAAAAAATTTGTAGAGGAAAAAAAAAAAAAAATCCCCAAATTTGAAAAGTAATAAAAATATTAATCTGTTTGAAAACATTTAAAATCAAATGATATAAATAAGGAAAGATATCATAAAATAAATTATAGAAATTGATGAATTAGATCTATTCAGAATAGAAATGTTAATATATTCCTGGCACTTTTTTGTAGCGCTGTAGCCGCTGTTGAACTCATTATTATTGTAAAAATCGTATTTCAAAATTTCACTAAGAACAAGAAAGTAAAATTACTACTTGCTTTGTCCCTTCTGAAGTTTCTTTAGAGTAAGTATGGACATCATGGCCCTGAGGTACGATATTTGCTTTTCCCATGGGGCTTATTGCCTTTAATAAACACGAGAGAAGTGCCCCCCCCCCGATACTCTTGTGATCCTTTTCTATTTCAGACTTTTCTGCTTTATAACCAAATTTTACCTTTTCCCTATTTTTTTTCTACCATCTAGATCACAAATCCACACTGTTTGGTAGAGCATAGCCAGGTTTGTCTCTTGAATCATAAATCTCAGGTTTCATTCGTTCACATTACTATTTACTTTTATAGCAAGTTGATGCAGGTGACTTGCACCCTCTCCCTCCAATTTTCGTTTCATGTAAACGAACTCTGCATTATTTTTGTTATGACCTAATATTTTCGAAAAGTTTTCATAGATACGTCAAATAATTTATAGAGCTAGTATAAAAGTATTTTACTAGCTAGAAAGAAATGTAAAGGTAAGGGAAAAAAGTGGAGAGGAAAAAGCAAATAGTATACTACACAGAAGTATGATATAAAAAACTGTACACAATTTTACTTTGTTCGTAAACTCCTGCACGATTGCCACATTTTTTGCGAATCTTCTACCCGAGGGTGAAATTTTAAATATAAAATCATTCCACAGCCATGGCCTCTGCATTCTTTCGAATACCCAATCTGTCAGACTGAGGAAGACAAAATAAATTAGAAGAAATGTAAGTACAAATAAATACTAAACATAAACAGTCAAATGAGTTGATGTTATATTGTACAATTTTCTAAAGTAAATTTTGATATTTATATAAAATGGTGACCTTTCTCACATAAACACATAAAATGCAACAAAATTTAGAAGACATTTAGAATTTTTCGAAGAAAATTGAGGATCACATTTTCATTTTTTCGAAGCAATGTAGTAAAGGTTGTCGTACTGTTGCTCTTGTATATGCTGTAAATAATATTCGACTGACATCAACGTTGCCTTATAATGCACATCACTCAACAATTCTTTGCTGAAGGATGTGCAATATAAGACAGCGGTTCAAAATCAGAAATCCATCATTCTATCACCGAACTACCGCATCCCACTGTACTATTATTGGTAGGGTTATTGTAATCTAGAGGTATAATTATAGTTCCGCGATTAATTGTAATAGGTAAATTTATATTAATTTTAGACATATAATAGTTTTATTCAGAGACCACACAATCATTATTCCAAATCTTGGCTAATAAATATCGCAATGTTGCTCGAGTGTAAGTTGTAGTTGATATTTATCAGACATCACCGTTTTGTATTGGTTTTGTGCAATTCTTTGCTTAGTGATGCGCATTATGAGAATGTGGTTCGTAAGCAGAAGTCTAGATCTTACAGCTTATGTTGCTGCTTAGTTAAATGAATGATAAATAGTTATAGGTTTCTTCGGAAGTGGTAAACAAAAGAAATGGCTTAATAGATACGTGGATAAAATGAATACTAATGAAACCTTCTTTACATGATGCATTTCTTCTATATTAATTTCTATATTATTATCAGATGATTGTTATTAAAATATATAATAAAAATATATGAAATGGTTTAAAAGTATATTTTACAAATTCGCAAATTATGTTCCATGAAATTATTCGTTAATGAAGATGTAAGCCTTCACATTTATGGAACTGAAATGAAATAATAGAGAAAGAATAACTTACTAAAGTATAACTTCGAGAAGGATTAACAATTTGAACTTACTTTACAACAGCTTTAACATATGGACTACTTGGCTGTGTTTGGGTGTGCATTTCCTTTCCAAGAATAGATTCTAGAAAAAAGTTTTAGTAAATATAAAAATTAAGGAGTGGTAGAGGAGACACGGAAAAAATGTAAAAGCCATTGCCAAAAAATAAATAAGTTGTTCACTTCTGATTTTTATTCAGAGGTGAGGGGGGGATTTATAAAGAACAAAAAAATACCGCCTCGGCCGGGGGGGTTCGTGGAGTATAAGAAGGTAGACACACTCACAAAATTAAAAATATTTTCTACATGATGACAAGTTTTCAACGTTTTCCGAGGGAATTTGTATAGGAAAAAGATGATTGTTTATACCAGCTTCACCATGGTTTAGTTTTAATATTAGTGTGTAATTTTTTTAGAAATTTTGTTTAATACTATACTATACAGCATAACTTACATCAAAGGAACAAAAGTATACAAGTATTTCGAGAAATCTAAGAGAATCAGTTATAATCTTCTTAAAAAAGGATAGTGTGTTTAAAATAAACACCAAAAAATGGTGATTAGCCAAAATCCAACCAATGAGTTTGCCCAAGGAATTGTTTTATACATCGTTACGATACAAATATGCAAGGTAAAATATGAAAAACTTTCTTATAGGTCATTTGTGCTAAATAGCATTTAGTTAGACGTTCAAAGCAATACAACTAATTAAATTATAGGAAGGAATATATACAATGTTAAATAAGTTTCTAAGAGAGTCATATGTTTAGTCTCCTTATTTTAAAACAAACTTAAGTGTATTTGTGTTAGCGTGCTGTGGATTTCCACATTTTCATTCACCATGGCTACCCTTCCTCCCAACATGCACAGCACTTGCAGTACGAGACTCCACTATTTTCTGGTTGCTTTACGAAACGGTTAGCCGTGATGCATGCGTCAGCAACCGGCCCGTGATGCATGGTATTGCATTTTGTGCATATTTCCACCAAGTAAATTTTTTTAATATTTAAAGAAGCGAAAAAGGAAGGATAATTAAATAATAAGAGAACGTGATTTATGCAAATGTTTTGTTAATAATTCCTAGTTTTAGGCGGTTAAAATGGAATTAAAGATTAAGTTTTTTTTTCACAAAAAAGGCACGTGTAAGGAAGGGGGGTTGTCGCCCCTCGCCTTTCCCCAATCGCCGCTACTGCATACCGGATCTGTGATTTCTTCTTTATTTTCACAATTTTTAGTTTAATGCTTCCATCGCTCAATCAAAAGTAGACAATAATGTTTTATTTACAGATACTTCAGCTGAATATTATTCATTCAGAAATTGCAATGATTTTCCGAAATCTTCGTTAACCCAGATGATTTCTCTTAGTTTTTGTAGAAAACCTCTTAATTCATTCTAGAAGTTGCCGAAACTTAAAAAAAGTTTAAACTTCTATATTCTTTTAATAAAAATTCATATGTATATATACACTCAGTGGCCAAAAAATTAGGAGCATCTCTCATTCAGATTTTATAAGGTTTTGCAAATTGCAGCAAGTTGCACCGGCCAAGCAGCACGTGCAATAACATAATACACTGGATTTGCTGATGAAGAGTTTTCTCTTAGTCAAAAGCTCCAGTTAACATTATAATTTGTTTATTCAAGAAGAAAGTAAGATATTTAAGTTACTTTGAACAAGGCATGATTATGCTCGCCAGAAGTAGAATTTTCGATATCTCTGAAGCTGTTTACCTTTCTGATATTTCCCGTACAACATTATCTCGCATCTTCGAAGAATGGAAACTGATTCTAAAGACCTTCGACGGAAAGAGGAATAGTGTGCAGAAAAACCAGGTAACTGATACACATATTGCGGAGGGCAATAGAAGAAATACACTGTAATAGATTGTACCGCAATACAATTTAGGATCCTCTTAAAGTATATCGATACGCTGTGCAATGCAGGTCTTACAAAGGAATGATTTTATGTAAAACATAAGAAAAAGGCTTTTGTTGGCCCTGTGACGTCGAATTTGGGCACTTGAGGAATTGAAGTTGTCTAGTACTTTAGACGAATCAAGATGGACTACTACATAATGTTGACAACTGTGTCCTTGTGCTGTGCAAGTAGCTCGAACCCATGGATCCGGGATGTACGATGACAATTATTCAAGTGGATGGTGGTAGCTTAGTTCCTTTGAATACATCCTCCAACGTTAACGCGTAACTCCATTTGGTTTCTGAACTCGTATACCCTTTTATCGCCAAAATGTTTCTTGATCATTATCGTTATTTCCTCCATGACAATTCCCAATGTTACCGCTCTAGAATGGTCGTGGTAGCTTAGTGGTTAAGGAATCGGATTCGAGGCCGGCGGTTTTCGTCAAGTCGTGGCTTTGAACCTTGATATCAATTATAGATCCGCTGTGTATCCGGTGCTGATGCACGTTAAAACTGTCGGGGCTGAAAGTCCTCCCGGTTGGCGTGGTGTGGTAGTTAGGAGAGGGGGTGCCAGCTTAGGTGCCGTCCTCGTCACTTGAGCGAGGTTCAAAATTACGAGGTACGTCGCCAATAGCCCTCGTGTTGCTTCTGGTGCGACGTTAATAAAACCAAATCTAAAAAAAAAAAAAAAAAAAAAACAACCAAATAATACCACTCTAGAATGATCTCAGATTGATTTGAAAAGCTTAATTCAGAGTTAATTTGCTTCAATAGTTCCTCCGTCACCTGATCTAAACTTCATTGAACATTTACAGAACGAAGTTGAAAGATCTGTTAAAAGCCCCTAACATCACCGTCTAATCTTGATCCTTTTAATCTTGCTCGCAATCAAAAGCTGCCATTTCGTTAGCATGAACAAATATTCCTTCTCAATGGTTTGAGCACCTTTAGAGTCCATTCTTAAAAGAATATCTGCTGTAATTAAAGCCTAAAAAGGTCCTCCTTATAACTCCAAAAAAGTGGGGAGTAGCAGAGTGTTCCTAATTTTTTAGTTTACGAGTATTAAATGAACAGGAACATTGCTTCAAAAGAATAAGCTAGAAATGACCGTTGATGCTGATGCAGCTCAGTGTTCGATTTATAAAATTTGAGACGTACTTAATATCTCTGCCTGAAGTAAGGTAGCAAAGTGTTTTCAATGTTCTGTTCTAACTCTTTCAGTGTGTGGGGACTATTTGAATATACCTGACATCTTAAAGGTATCAATATATGAGGGAAAATAGTAAAATACTAAATATATGAATCCTTGATTTTGTGACATACGAGTATATGTCGTAAATTTATTGGTAGAGCTTAGATTTTTTTTGTGCTCTTAATACTGACATTTTAATCGATCTGTAGAATTATAAAAGTAATTTTTCAGCCAAAAAGTTTTTTCTTCTTATTTGTTGAATATGGACATGATTTTTCAGTCATATTTGCAATTAAGTTCTAATAAAAAGTATTGTAAGTAAAAGTACAGTTTTTTTGTTATGGAAGAGACAATTACAAGTTTTTAATAAAGACAACACATACATTAAAGTTTCCCAACTTTTCCAGATGTGAAAAATATCTTTTAGCAATCCTTTCTAGGCATTGCCAAAAATTTAAAAAAATATTGACGATGAAAAACAATTCTTGTGGTACACAATTAAAAATAAATACCGATAATTTAATTCACTAACTCATATTTTTAATTACCAATAAAATATAATAAAATAATAATGGATAAACATTTCTCTATACCTGAAGCAAATGTTTTATCTGATGGTTAAATAAATTACAATGTATTATAACCTTTTGAATTCTCTCAATTGCTCAAAATTATAGAATTAACCGCATTTGAGGATACTTATTGAGAATCATGCACTTGCTTCTCATAATAAGTAGTTACACCGATTATTCTTATATTTAACTTTTGTTTTGTTTAATATTGTCACTATAATTCTATTTAATTTATGTGACTTACCACAAATGATATCCAGACTGCACTTACAGATGAGTGGGACGACGTCGACGAATTCTTCTTCTGAACTGCTCTTGAGGATTCGATTGAGGATTTTGGACTGTTTGTTGAATACGGGCAGAAAGTCTTTCAGGATATTAAAATGGAATGCTGGAGTCAGCATTTTTCTTCTAATCCTCCATTTTTCATCGTGACTTGTGAAAAGAGAAAAAAAATAGACATTAAAATTGGTCAAAGCATTAATATGCTTATTTTCTTGCTAATTATAAAAAAAAAATCGGTAACACCTGTCAGAAAGGAAGAACATTTCACAGCTGGTGTATTTTATCCATTCATTTTCATAAACACAATCACAAGAACAAAATCAATCTTCAGGTATCAATGACAGATACTGTTATCGCAAACAACTTTTTAAAGCAAATATACTTTTCCCAACTGCTATACGATTTTTAAGAAAATTATAAAATTAATCCACCAAAAGATATTTTAAGTTATTAATATTTAAAATAAGAGGATAATAGAGCCCTGTATACCAGTACGTGAATCATGAGTGTCAACAGCTTCTAGAGCTGTGGTTGCAAACCTAAGACCCGCGGGTCAGACATTTACACACAAAGGCTTTTCAAATACACACTGATTAAATGATTTAATGTTCTTTTCCAACACCACCTATCCCTCAGGGGATTACCTACAGGTAAGTGTAAGAATTATGACCCCAAGGAGGCGAATTCTTTTCTTTCTTATAGGATTTACGGTTTTCGGTAGTGACGCTCCCTCATGATACCCTAGCGATCTTTCTCTGTTTTTGACCCTTATGGTCAACCAATTCTTACCCTTTCCCCCTTTTTTTTCTTTTGCCTTGACCAGGGATATACAATGATCGACGCAGCATATTCAGATTTAGCTTTTGCGTCAATATACCTCTACTTTCACTTCACTACTTCGACATCACTTTTTTAGCATTTCAGTGAACTGTGTAAAAAACTTCAGAGAAAGGGACAAAATGATGTTTGAAAATATTAAATAATCATGACGAAACTTGACATTTTGACTATAGATTAAGATGTGAAAAAAATAAAGTATTTTCCTTAATTACAAAAATATTTTCGAAGCATAACTAATTTTTGAAAATAATAATTTTATAAAAAGTACATTTCACTATATACATAACAGAATTTGAAACAGTGGAGCTAACCGAATTTACGTGGCTAGATATCCATGATTTAGAAATGGAGTTAATTGAATTTCAAAGAAGTTAGCGAAAAAAAAAAAAGTGAAAACTTGATTTCCGAAGAAGAAAAAAATTTCTGAAAGTAGTACAAGTAATATAATGGCCCACTTAAAATTGAAAAAAAAAAATCATATTCAACATACGGGATTCTTTACTAAACAATTTCGTATCAATAAAGAAACTTTCTAATGCTGTTTTAACGATGTTTGGGTCTACACATTCATACGAAAAGTTGTTTTCCTCAATGAATTAATTTTATTAAATCAATCAAAAGAAATAAATTAGGAAATAAGTTGAATTCGAAATGTGTCCAACTGATTGATACAGAATATGAACCTTATATTAAGAAACTATCTGAGAGTAAGCAACACACACACACAAAACACAACACACACACAAATGTTTCACATTAAATGTACTTTTATCAACTTTATTATGCATGCACATATCATTAATTATGTTTATTAATAAAAAATTATCCATAAAACATAACAACTTATCGTTATTCCCTTTAATTCAATTATTCAGTATGTGGGCGCCATTGGGTATGGTGCCACCTGGTGCGATAATTCTTAATTCTTGGGGGTATCACCCCATTGATATCGATTTCTTGACGTTGAGACTTATTTTTTGCTCTTCACTTGCAAATGATAAGTTGTAAAATAAAAGTGTATGTAGTTTTCAGGGACATTTTTTATTTTTTAAAAAAAGCGTGAAATAAGAGATGAACCATTAAATTTTTTCTTTAAAGCTGTTATCCCGTAATGTTAAAGAATAGGACCTGAAATTGGATCACAAAAAGCTGGAGCATTAGTTTTATACTCACTATGTCTCTTACAGTTATATTTATAATATTATTCATTTCTATTTGAATCGGATGTTTTTTTTGGAGTTAAATATATTCCGTGTTTCGTCTCTTAAGCTGCAATGCTAACTGGGTGTTGAAAATTACGTGTTCGAGAGAAAAATGGTGCTTTTTTTACAACAATTTTCTGTATTTCACTTGGTGGGTGGGTGAGTGAGTGCGTGTCATCAAATTTTCGATCGTTAATTTAACCAACTTCCCATTAAGCTAGAGCTCTGAAACTTTAAGAATCGTTCTTACTCGCCTAACTATGCAATATTTAGACATTTGCGACACGTTCTAACTAATATTTCAATAATTTTTTTTAATAAACTTTGCCACCGTTTAAAAATGTTATTTTAAAAAAACCGTTGGTTTTTTTTTTATCTCGATTATTGGTCTTGAAATAGCCTTGCGAAAAGAGAAAACAGCATTGACAAATTTTAGGTCTTACCATATTATTGGAGCCTTTTTACCATTCCTTTTCTCTTTTTCCAAGTGATGCCTATGACTTAGTGTGACACAAGGTTTAATATTAAATAAAACAATAAACTAAATTTGACTCGCTTCTCAAAAATTTTCGCCATCTTTCATCTAAGACATCTAATACTGGTTTATCGGTTAACCGGTAAATTGCGAATCACAGCTTCAAATGATTACCGATAATTTTACATTGTTTTAAACGGCAGTTTGGTAAATTATGAACATAACTGCATACATTAAATATTTTTGCACTTATTAGCTACTTTAGGGTTTTAATTATTTTGTTAATGCATGTAAACCCAATAAAAAAATAATCTTAGAATTGAACTCATTTGTCCTTGCAGTTAAAACTATATACTTACTACGATTATCCAGGGCAGAGCAGAAGTAATAAATGTTGCTGATTAAAAAAATTCTTAGAATGCACAATTATTTTGACATCTGCAATTCTGTTATCCATGAAAGAAAAACTCAGCTCAACGATCAAAGAAAAAGGAGAAATACAACATAATAATCCGCCTCGTATTCATAAAATATTTTCTATACACTTAAGAAAATGAAGCATTTTCGACGAGAAAGTGTAAAAATAAATATATTAAAATATTATAAGATTCGTTAATAATTATTAAATCAACAAGTGTGGAATTTGAAAGAGCTTTTTCCGTGGCTTAATTATTTTATACGAACATTAGATCGCACAATTGGGAAACCAAAAGATTGAGCAGTTAATAGTTCTTACGGGCTTATTTTGCAAAACATGTTGACTAATAGATTACGTATTTAATTTCATATTTTTAGCCAACCAAGAGGCTATTGCTTTAGTTAACCCAAAAATATTGTAGCTGATCATTTTGAAAAAATGTATCTTGTTTTTGAGTATATTTTTGATGCCTGCTTAAAGAACTTAATTTTCAAAAATACATTATAAAAAATTTCTCCTGAATTTTTTGTTGGATTGAAATAAAATATATGTTATATGTAGCATATGTCTGATGTAGCATATGTCTGTCTTACCACTAATGAACTTAAGTTTCAAAAATAAGTCATAAAAATTTCCCCCATTTCTTGTTAGATTGAAGTGAAAGAAATATAAAAATAAACAATGTTTAAGACTTTTTTAAAAACAATGTTTTTATATGGTGGCAAAGTTTATTTAAAAAATTATTAAAATATTAGTTAAAACTGGTCGCAAATATCTAAATATTGCATTGTTAGGCAAATAAGAACGGTTCCCAAAATTTCAGAGCTCTAGCTTGATAGGAAGTTGGTTAAATTAACAATAGACAATTTGATGACACACTGATACACATACATACAGACACAC
>BMAW01098777.1:0-29915 GCA_019974015.1 Nephila pilipes | reverse complement strand
AAGTGAATGTATGAAAATTACATAAATACTGACTGTAACAGAAAAATGATAACACAGATTGGGACTAAATACACTGGTTTCCAAAAAAAAAAAACAACCATCATGAAAATAGCGATTCCTCATAAGGTTGCATCTAGAATATAATGAAACTGAATAGCAGTATAGAACACATTGTAAAGTAAAAAATAGCATGGAAATAACATACCAGACAATATTATGGTGTCTTAGAAATTAGCACATGTATAAAATTAAATAATTGAATGTGTCCGTTTGGTATTGGAAAAATTACTTCAATAGGCAGTACAATAATATCTAGAAGCAATACAGCACATACAGCGATGTGTGATACTGTCAATTATGGGATCTATGAGTTCACTGGGAAGTGAGAACCAATGTTCTTGTAAGCAGTAGTAAGCGTAGCAAGGGCCTGCGAAGGAGGATTGAGAGCAATAACACGTTTTCCTACAGCATCCTAAACATGCTCGATGAGATTCAAATCTTGTGATAGATCTGGCCAGTTCTTTCGTTGTATCGTTTGATGCTGAAGATAATTTTCTGAAATTCGAGCTCCGTGGGGTCTAGCCTTGTCTTCCTGTAGTAAGCAATCATTATTTATAACACCAGGATAAAGTCGCACTTCAGCATCAAGGGTGTCAAGTTATTTATGATTCTACTTGAAAGACATGTTAGCCTCCTCGTTCATTCAAAGAGCTACTACCACAAACATAGACATTATCTTTTCCGTATGAATCTCTTTCACGGATGTTTGATAGATGATTAAGTGTTCCTTGTTCTCTCCTGATCAAATAACTCCTACTATAATTCTGGAGGCTAAGCTTAAACTTATGAAGAGGGCAGGTCACCATTGTTCTACCATCTAATTAATATGTTGATGTGCTCACCGTAAGCGTTCCCTTCTGTGACGGGAGCCGAGAGGCACTCAAATAGCTGGTCGCCTCGTGTGGAGACCACCTCAGTAACGCCTTCTACACACGGTAGATGTTGGCACCAGCCTTCCAGTGGTTCCAGCAAAGGAGGGTGAAAGCTGAGCGTTATGGCTGTGTTTCCATTTTTTAGCGCTCATAACCGCAAATATCGGTCATTGGCGCTTATTGAAGCACTTGGCCATCCTTATCTGAACCTTCTGGATGCTGAATCAGTTGTTTGAAATAATTGCTAAAGTCTATGAACCACAAAAGGTCTCTGAGTTTGATTTGCCTCTACTCTCCCAACGGCTCTCTATCGCAGTTTTTCCGGAAAATGATACCTAGAGGTCATTGTAACGAAATGACAACCCCAGATTTCTTGCCTCACTATTACAACGATATCTGCAGCCTTATTCTGCTTTTCAATATTCCCTAATTTCCCTGTTACTGTTTTATTCAGCACTTTTTATTTAACAACCTATTCAAATTCATTACGGATTGGCTTATTTTTGAATGAGTATTGCTCTTTCTATGATTTTTCTTCAGATTTTAGAAACTAGTGCAGAAAATAAGTGATAGTCAACATTAAGCAACTTAAATGATTGCTTCTAAAGTGAAAGAAAATAAATTATCCTAAAAATAGTATTAATATTATACAAAACATTTACTAGTACTAATAAATTGTTCAGACATATTAACAAGAAGAGCTGAGAGAAGAGAAATCTTTGTTGTTCATGCGAGTAATAAGGATTTATCCTAGAGGTTTGCCGAGTTGGATACTCATAGCAAAGCTGAGACAAATCGGCTTTTTAAGATGCTTAAACAAGAATGGAAACTGATGGAATGAATTAAACTTTCTTGTAGTGTAGTAGTTTTAATACCGTTAGGCATAAGGTCTAGGTAATCTGATTCAATTACACATAATACTGAAAAAAATTCTCCGAAGTGTTTAAGAACTCAGTCAGATGATTAACTACTTCTTTTATCAGTTATAAATCTGTATACTTAAAGATTGTACAGAACTTGAGATAAAAGTCGATTATTTGTGCAAATTCATGGACGAATCTCTGAATGAAAGTTCTATGTTAACAAATTCAGGTAGCAACACGGGAACACAACTAATAAAAGTTTTCTTTCTCTCTTTTTCCCGGAAGAATGTATATATATATATATATAAAATATAATGTTACAAATCCAAGATAACGTTTCTCTGCCGCAATGTTCCTCTTATAAGGAAAAAGAGACATTTACAGAGCCAAGTCTACCAAGGAGAGCTTAAACAATGTCCTCTTAACCTTGGTGACGAATTTAGCAACCATTTTGGCGACTTGGTGATAAATTAGTGACTTTGGTGACAAAATTATGTTTCTAGAAATGGATGGATTTAGTCGAAATATCAGCTTACGGACATATTGTTACTCAGTCAGATGATTCTTGTACAGAAATATCAATAGTCGAGATATCACGTTACGGACTTTTTTTTTTTAAATTTTCTTTGTGAAGTTACACTTGGCCTGAAAAGCTATGAATAGGAGAGATGTAAAGCTTGGGGGGAATTGATTAGAGTCAGTCGGCACTGGCTGAGCGAATCTGCCAAAGAATTATAGATAACGTGGCTTAAGGAATCTACTGGGAACAATCGGAGTTTGCCTTGGAAGTACAAAGTATTAGTATAAAGATTTGTCCTTAATAAGAACTAGTAGGCTGGTGACCTGAACGCTGCTGATAGAATTGCGAAAGTAATTAGAAATGCTGTTTTTGTTCCATTTATGTCGCTAATGGATTCAAGTGCTCGGTATCCTATTTGTACTGCTATTCCATCCAAGCTTTGCTACCTGTGTGTCTTCTTGACCTAAATATACGTGAATAAAGTGTCATTTGCTAAGTCTTGCGCTGATTTCACTCGCCAACAACAACACTCACATGCATCTTTTCTCTCTCTCTTCCTTTTACATAAATAGATTAGGAGACCAAAGTTTTGATCCATTGTGTTTCTTACATACCAACTTTTTATATTTTAAAATTGTTTTTTTATTGTGAAAAATTGTTCCCGAGTAAGTATTACTCATAAATAATTGTACGATTTTGGAATTAAATTTACATTAGTTTTTTAACGATTTAATTTATTTTTACATACTTTTATTACAATATACAAGAATCTAATAAACTGCTTTATTATTAGGAATTTATATTTTATTTTCAAAGTTTAAACAATTAAGCAATTTGCTAGTATAACAGTTTTAATCGAAAATTTTAACGTATTTCTGGTAATGGAAAAGTCGATAAAATACTTTCAACAGTAACATCATTCACAATTAAAGACAATTTTGTTTTAACCTGCAAATCCTGTAAAGTTATCTATGTTTGTTGTTTCGTCCATCAAAGGTTTTATTCAATTGTTATGTATTTTGGGTGGGTTACACATTCTTTTTATTACAGGATATTTTTCCTTATAAGCCTTTCAGAACGAAGAATATTTTAAAACAATTTTTTTCTTCAAATTAGTGGGTAAGAAGTTTTTAATTGTCTTATGCTTTCATACTTTTTTCGTGGATTGTCTTCCTTTCCTATGCAATTGTCATTTTGACTGAAGAATCCCATAATTTTCTTTTTAATTTCAAATTCGTCAGTAAATTTGAACTGTTATAGGTACCGAGTGACATCTATTGGTGCCTATCTATACTAAAATATCAATGTACTTTTGTAGAAGCCAGTTACACATCTTTTTTCGTAATAAAAATAATCAATGATTCATTTTTCTTTTCCAACAACTGAGTTTCATCCATTATATCAAGGTACTATTTAGAAATCTCTTAACAACTGGCGATTTAATTTTTTCTTTATTCTAAATTTTCACCAATTATATTAAAATTTAGGTTATAGGAAAAGAGCAACGGGAAAAAGTAAAGCGAGCAGCTAGGCTCCATTTTCAAAACAACGCCAATTTTTTTTTAGTTTAGTTTTTATTAACGTCGCACTAGAAGCAACACGAGGACTATTGGTGACGGACCTCGTAATTTTGAATCACGGTCAAGTGACGAGGACGACACCTGAGCTGGCACCCCCTCTCTTAACATCCACACCACGCCAACGGGAGATCTTTGGGCCTCGAACAGATTTAACGTGCATCAGCCACGGCTACACTGCGGGTCATTGGCGGCCAAGGATCGAACCTGCGACTGAACGAAAACCGCCGGTCGCGAGTCCATGACCTTGACCACTAGGCTACCGCGGCCCTAAAACAACGCCAAAGTGGTACTAAACGCGATATTACCAGAAAAAGGTATCCAGAAGACTGGATTAGATAACCAAACGGAATATTACTAGTTTAAATATTAATCATCAAAAAATGCTCTTTGCCAAGCAGCACGTTACCCAATCCAATCCATCAACGACGTAGAGTCAGCATATCCCTTGCGGAATATAGATGACACCTTGTATAACAATCGTTCTTTATCTAATTAACCCTTCAAATTTATTTTAGAAATAATCATTATTAAATTACATAAATGAAATTGATAAATACGACGTAATTTTCAAATTTAACTTATTATTCTCAAAAAAAAAAAAAAAAATCAGTATTTATGTAAGAGAGGAACAGGGGACTCAATACTGTAGTGGTGACACTTTAATTATTAAACAAAATCGAACCGTTTATACATCGTACATAGAATGAAATTTCCGGTAAATTGACGATGAAATATTGAAAAACGTTTTCCGGTTTATGGTGCGAAATTTTTATTATATATTAAGGCTCCCATCTACTCGTCATTTTGATTTCGTGAGCATAATATTAATCCTATGAAATTTCTCTAATACCGATTTCTACTACGGATCAAATATTTACTATTTTATCACCTTGGATGAAAGAAGTGCCTTTCGAAAGAGCAAAAAATAACGAAGATTACTGCGAAATTACATTTTCCATTCTATTCTTTAAAAAAGTTTAACTTTGATTTTAAATGATTCGTTTGCGTTTTTTTTCCTGTCTTTAAGAATATTCTGGAATATTTTCGAAATTCCGAGAGAGAATATAATTCCGCAGAAGTCTTCATTACTTTTTGCTCTCTTGGATGCACATTATAGCATTCAAATAGATAAAATAATATAGATTTGAGAACGATAGTAGAAATTCCATAGGATTAACATCACTTCACGAAAGCAAAATGGGCGGCAGACGGGAGAATTAAGCGCAGGAGTTATGTCAATCTTAAAACTAATTTTGTTTCCAGTTTTATCCTTTTTTAATTAATATTTTTTATCGTAGCAGATATTCGAATACAAATTGAAAGTTTTTATATTTTTAGTAGCAGCTATTTTTTTTGGCTCGCACACTTAATTTTGATTGCCAAGAGTGACCGGCAGGCTGCTGTACTGTAAGAGATAAGACCGTACCTCTTAATTATGAGCTACAGTCAAGTGACGATGACTACACTTTAGCTGGAACCCCACTCTTCAAACTCATACAACAAGCCAACATGAGGACTTTGACCACAGATTTATTAATATCTTCCACGCAAAACTATCTATCCTTGGAGTGCAACTAGGACTCGAACGTATGACTGAAGTGAAACAACACCTGCCTCTTCGCGACCATGAACACTCGAATCTTGCAGTCACTATTTTCAGAGAGCCTTGTGGCCGCGGTAGCCTAGTGGTTACGGTTTCGGATTTGTGACCTGTGGTTTTCGTTCAGTCGCGGGTTCGATCCTTGGCTACCAAAGACCCGCCGTGTAGCCGGGGCTGATGCACGCTAAATCTGTCGGGGTCAAAGTCCTTTAGTGGCGTGGTGTGGTAGTTAAGAGAGGGGGGTGCCAGCTCAGGTGTCGTCCTCGTTACTTGACCGTGGTTTAAAATTATTAGGTCCGTCGAAAATAGCCCTCGTGTTGCTTCTAGTGAGACTTTAATAAAACATAAATCTAAACTAAATTTCAGAGAGCCTTTAACTAGATTGTTTGGTCTTATTAATGTCGCACTAGAAGCAACACGAGGGCTATTGGTGACGGACCTTGTAATTTTGTACCTCGGTCAAGTGACGAAATCGCACCTGCGCTGGCATCCCCTCTCCTAACTTCCACCCCATGACAACGGATAGGCTTTGAGTCTTGATAAATTTAACGTACATCAGGGTCTTTTGTGGCATCAAGACTCGAACCCATGACTCCACGATCATGACCACTAAGTTATCGTGGTCATCTTTAACTTAAAAGGAATGATTTTATCGAGAGAATTTCCAATTAATTTTGTTTGGTTAGGGATCACATTGCATTAGTACAGCCCAAGGATTATTCTCGTAGTTACAGATATTGCCGTACTTTCCAAACAATTTTCATAGGAAGTGAATTTTATTCAGAGACTTGTATTCAAGTTCTATTACAGATAAATTCGTTAAAGTTGCCTTAGTTTTTGGTCAAGATAGTCTCGTGGTCATAGTCGCGAACTAATGGTCGGAATTATTTCCGTCGAGTCACGGGTTGGAGTCGTGATACCCATAAATATCCGTCGCGTAGTGGGGCTGAAGCATGTTGGGATGGCTTCGAAGTTGGGAGAGTGGGGTGCAGCTCAGATGTATTATCGTCATCTGATTATGGTTTCTACTCATTAAACGCACCGAACCATAGGAAATTCTTAGCTCCTCTGATCTTTTTCGTAATGATTTTTTCAACCTCCCTTTGTTCTAAGAGTTTCTCTCGTGTCGTTTGAGTATCGAATTCAAGTACTTTATTTTGCGGTAGAAGTATGATGATTAAATCGTTTTTAATCCCTCATTTAAAATAAAAACAATAGCCATTTCCTTTTTAGTGTATTGTTCATTGTCTATCTGTGGCTTAGAACTGCGAAGCGTTGAAACGAACATAACGTTGAATAATTTTTTTAAGCTTAGAATAACAACAAGTGTTCAATGTGCCCACCCTCTCCAAAAAAAAAATGATGATCTTGTATCCACACATTTTGAGGAACGTGATTCAAGATAATGGGTTGATTTATTGATAGATTTTATTAACGTCGCAATAGAAGGAACACGAGGGCTATTGGCGACGGATTTTGCAATTTTGAACCTCTGTCAAGTGACGAGCAGGACACCTGAACTGGCATCTCCCTCTCCTAACTTCCATACCATGAGAACGGGAGAACTTTCAACCTTAACGTATTTAACATGCCTCATTTCGGCTACACGGTGAATCCTTCGTGTCATCAAGGCTACAACTCGGCGAAAACTGCCAAGCATCCGTCCACGACTCGAACAAAACTGCGAGGCCGAGACCATGACCCCACGGCCTCTCAAGATACTGGGAGTGACTTCTTGTATACCCTTAATTGTAATTCATTGAAGCGATTTTTTGTTTATTTCTTGTATAATTGAAATTTTCGGCCACGGTAGCCTGCTGGTCATGGTTGCGGAAAAATGACCGGCGTTGTTTCCGTTGAAACGTGGTCTCGAGCCCAGGTACAACTGAAGACGAAGCGGGGATAATGTACCTAAAATCTGGTAGACGTCCCAAGCTCTCCCATTGGCGTAGTGAGGAAGTTTGAAGAGAGAGGTATCAGCTCCGTTGTCGTCTTCGTCACATTTGACCGAGGTTCAAAATTACGAGGTCTGCCACCAATAGCCTTCATGTTTCTTCTAAAGTGCGACGTTAATACACAATGAACCACACTCCTTCCCTTTATATCTAAAGCGCAACGGCTACGATAACCGTTGAAATGAATTTTGGTGTGATCAAGATTCGAACTTATGGTTTAAATTTCCCACGGCTTGCCACTTTGCCACCAAGGAGACACGACAATGTTTGGATACCACCTAATGTGGGCATAAAGAAGATCTAAGAGAACATTTTATTCCAAGGCTAATTTGGGAGACTTTGAGGACCAGCTCTTAATTCCCAGAACAATATTTACTAGAATGCCCTGAAAAACTCGAACAATATCCAACATCATTGAACAAATAGTTATAAATGTCTTCTAAGCAAGATCAGTCCATTTTAAAAATATTTATTGATGCATTACGGCTTTGTTTTCGATATCATTTTGATTACTGCACGAAATTTTGGTTAGTTCTATCACTGTTTTTCATTATATGATACAGTATATTAGAGGAGAGGCATTAGTTTTAGTTTTTATTTACGTCACATTAGAAGCAACACGAGGGCTATTGACGACGGTCCTCGTAATTTTGAGCCACGGTCAAATGACGAGGACGACACCTGAGCTGGCACCCCCCTTTCCTAACTACCACACCATGCCAACGGGAGGACTTTGGGCCCCGACAGATTTAACGTGCATCAGGCTCCGCTACATGGCGGGTCTTTGGTGGCCAACGATCGAACCCGCGACTGAACGAAAACCGCCGGCCACGAATCCGAAGCCTTGCCCACTAAGCTACCTCGGCCTATAGATGAGAGCCATAGCGTCACTTTTGGAAAAAATGGGTTATGAGCCCAAAAAAGGGGGATTGCGTTTGCTTATTAACGTTGTACTGAGAAGTAACACGCGTGGTATTGGTGACTGATCTTGTAATTTTGAGCCCCCGCCAAGTGGCAAAGTCGACACCTGAGCTCTGGCACGTCCCTCTCCAAACTTCCATACCACGCCTCTGGTGCATTTGGGATGTCGACAAGATTTAGCGTGCATCGACTCCGCTACACGGAGAGTCTTTAGTGGCATCAGCACTCGAACTTACGAGGGAAAAAACACCGGGCACGAGCCCAGGACCTTGACCACTAAACTAAACTAGCTTAGCCCCTTAAAAAGTTTAAAAGTAATTGGTCACATTATTGATTTCAAGGAGGGAAGTTGGTACTTTTTTTCAAACAGAGGGTGGCAGGTTAAGACAGATTTTATGAGGGAGTTAAAATGGGCTATGAACTCATTTTAACTCACTCATCCAATTATTATTAACGCTGAAATGAGAAGCAACACGAGGGCTATTGGCGACTGACATCGTAATTTTGAACTTCGCTTAAGTGACTCGGAAGGCACCTGAGATGACACTTCCCTCAACAAATGGAGAACTTGAGAACTCGACCAGATTTAACGTGCACCAGCTTCGTTACACGACGGATGTTTAGTAGCATCAAGGATCGAACCCACGATTCGTTGAAAACAACACCAGCAGCGAGTTTGCGACCATGACCACAAAGCTACCGTGGTGATGAGAAAGTCATGTAATCTTTGTCTAAGGATTAATTACTTAAAATTGGATGATTGACTGATTTTATAAACGTCGCATTGGAAGCAACACGAGCGCTATTGGTGACGGACCTCGTAATTTTAAACCTCTGTCATGCTACGAGGATGGTTGGCAAATCTCTCTCCTATCTTCCACAATACACCAACGGAAGGATTTTGGACCTCGACAAATGTAACGTGCATCAGCCACGCCTACACGGTGTATCTTTAGTGGCACCAAAAGACTCGGATCCACGATTCCACGAAAACCGCCGGTTGCGAGTCCTTGACCATGACCACTTGGCTACCGCGGTCACCCTAAGACTTAGGATAAGGAAAGGCTAAGAAATCTGTATTCGAATAAAGTGAAGTGAAACCATTCCAGTGAGGAAACAATTACAATTGAGAAAATCAACGACATGAGAAATTGAGCCTTTCATTGGATTTCTAGAAATCGCAAATTGAACGTAGCTCTTTTTTGTACTTCATTGGATATCTCCTTCATCTAAGGTAAACATTTTAAAATAGGAATATTACCTTCATTATGAATAGATTTGTGCTGACGTATCTAACTTATTAACAAGAAATCTGACCCATTTTAACATAATTTGCACGAAATTTAGATAATTTATTGAAATTCAAATAAAATTGCCATCGAATAACCGAACACGAAATTAACTGGAATTAATTTCTTTGTTATTCTACCACATTGAAAGTGAAGAAATCTTTTATCAACTTTATGTTACGATAGAGCGACGCTCCTTGCTCTTCACTACATGCTAAATAGACTGATTAATCTTTTGAATTTACCCCGTGCGAAATTTAAATCTGCATAAATAACTTATGTAAAATATAGAATTAAAAAAAAATGACATCGCTGATGAGATTTGCTATATTTCCCATAAGACGAATACCCAGGGAGCTTTTTAGTTGAACAGATTACAGATCTTAAAAATTATTTTACAAAAATATCACAATTGTTTTAACAATTTAATTAATTGTTGCCTTCCGAAGTTTTTGCGTGAAATGTATTAAATGAATTTGTTCAGAATATTTTTTACGGTGAAAATCAATTTATTTTATTAACGGATTTGTAAAAAAATTGTTTTCTTTAACAATTGAAAATAAGACATTGGAAAGGGAACATCTTTAATAAATCGCATATTAGTTTGAAATTACAGTGACTCCCAAAATTGAGTATACACCTCCCTTTTTAGATTTTAAAAGTATAAAAAGCTAATACTAAATATTTATATAAAATTAATATATATCTAAGTGAGGAAATACATTTTAAGAAATATACTAGACGTGAAAACAAGTGTGAAACCTGTTTAATAAATTAATTATATAATTTTTAAGCAGATACAACATATTAAGTCTCAAAATTGAGTAACACCTGGTGTAACTTTTGAATGAGAACATAAAAAGACAAACTAATAATTGGGTTGCTCACCCTTTTGAATAAATGACAGCTTGCAGAAGGCATGGCATCGATTTTACAAGATTTTGGGTTGTTTCACCAGTAATTTTAGCCCATTCTTCCAATAAAACAGTTTTTAGATGGGTTTTTACTCGTGATATGGTGCTTTTGGAAAGTTTTCTAACTGTGACTATAAATTTTCGGGTGATCAATCAGGTGATTGCGGTGGAGTACGCAACTGCGTTTTACAGTTGTACAACAGGCACAATTGAACAATTTTAGCTGTATGCTTAGGATTGTTATCGTGTTGAAAAATGAAACTCTATCCTAAACCCAACTTTTTTCAGCGATTTGCTTTAAATTGTTTTTCAGAATGTTCAAGAAATGAAATTTGTCCATGATCCCTTTGAAAAAACTTTCCACACCATTGGTTGACATGCATCACCTAAGGGGAAAAGAGCAACCTCCATACTTGACAGTAGGAATGGTGTTTTTAGGAAGCAACTCACTGTTAGCGTCACCAAACATAGCATTAACTATCACTTCCAAAAACGTTAAATTTACTCTCATCACTGAATATAACTTGATTCCAGATGTCTGGAGACCTTGAAATATAATTTTCAGCAAATGAAAGCCTTTCTCCCGGTTTTGTTCAAAAATAAAAGGTTTTTTCCTGGCCATTCGACCATTAAAGCTACTGTTTCTGCAGAAACAGGTCTTTGTATCGTAGAAGTGGTTGCAGCAATTTTTGGAGCACTCGCCTTCGGAGTTACTTTAACTTTTCGTAGGATCCTAATCTTGGTTCAGTCATTAGGAACTCCATTAGTCTCCTTCCGGAAATATTTTTAACGTGTTCCATTTCTTTATAGTTTTTAACTATTTTTTAACACATTCTCACGAAGCTGAACCACTTTTGCAATTTTTCTATGTGATTTTTCTTCAGCTATTTTAATGACCAGCTCTCTAACTTGAACTGCAGTTTCCGTTCTGAAACCCATTTTGAAGATAAAAAATTAGTATTTTTACAAAAAACTTATAAATTACGATCTAAATCTAATGTCGGTATTAAACGCAAAAATTTGCGTAAAATAGTAATAGCTAATTTATCAGGTTATGGGCAGTTTCTACAAAGTGTACACTTTATTTTGTGACATCAATTCGTGTCGTTTAGTTACATAATACAAATAATTTTATTATATTAATTTCATGCTTATTAATTTTTTTTTATAAAAATCCTATTTAAGGAATGATTTATCATTCGTATTAAAAAATCTTTGCATAAAGCCTTTTACCATAATTTCTATTTTCAAAATAAATTGAGTTGTATACTCAATTTTGGGAGCCAATGTAATTTGACATCCTCTCCATTTGCTTAAAATATTAGCTTTTGATGATAATTATTTTTCCTGTGTTCTTCAATTTAAGAAACTGAAAATCATTCAAATGATATGAAACATATATAGCATTTGCGTTTAACATTCACTTGCTAAACTATCAAATTTTTATTTGTTTCCTTGAACAAATTTTTGTCAAAGGTTATCTATGTTTTATGATTAAGAAAAATTCATTTTTAAAAACTGTATTTGTATTAATTTCATACATTGAAAGACTTTGTTTTTATACTATTTACAGAAAATTAATATATTTATTAAAAAGGAATTTTCAATAAAAAAGAATGGTTTTTTAAGTTGAGAAAATTTGAATGTCTCTCCAGTAAGGCAGAACCCTCTGGAGCTTGCCTTCTTCATGTATGAACGGTCAGAACTCACCCGAGGCGTGATTGAAAGTGAAATTTAATGGGGCAAGAGCCAGATGGGGCTATGCTGCGCCAAACAAACAAGATACAACCCTGGTCAGGATGCTTGAAAAAAAAAAGGTGTAAAAAGGAAAGTTTAACAAGGAGAGTCGAAAATAAAGAAGGATCACTAGGGTATCCCGGGTGACGTGTCACCTGTGTTTACGAAAGGCATTAAACTCCATAGGAAAGAAAAGATCACTGGGGGACCTTGGGATCATGATACCCGTACCTACCTAAAGATGGTAAACCCCTGAGATCTCCTGTTATAATCCCTAGGGGCAGGGTGCCCGGCTATACCCCCAGACACCGGGTACTCATTTCAGTCGCCTCTTACGACAAGCATGAGCTACAATGGGAATTCTTTAACACCTGATCACCTCACGGATGACACACACGAGGCATCCTTGTGACATTTTCCCTTCCTCATGGGGTTTCTGTTTTGGAGAAAGTACGGGGGACGCACCCATCAGGATACCCTAGAGATTCCCTTCTGTTTTCGAGCTTACTCCTTGTCAATATTTTAATTTCTAATGTTTTTCAAACGTCGAGATAAATTATACTTAGCACAGCATAGTCATATCTGGCTCTTGCGCTATTAAATTTTACCATCACTCACTCCTGAGTATAGTTATAATTAAACTGGAATGGGGAAATCGTTTCCCTTTGGAGTGCTTTCAGAGATTTCCCCAATGAGGTACCTTTGACGCCAAGTGAGGAAAATAAAGGGTAGAGCCTATGTTTTTATAAGAGTTCAAAATGCTAAGCACCCTTCAGGAAACTAACCTTTATAGAGCAATTATGAGATTATCAGCCAGAGATGTGGAATGATCACTTGCCGTCAAAGTGTTTCGTATTTGACCATCATAGCCGCGAGCTCGCAGGTGGCGTTGTTTTTTGAGTCGCGTGTTCGAGTCCTGATGCCAATAAGGATCTACCACATGAGAAGCCTGTTGGAAGCCAAATCAATCGAGGCTCCAAGTCCTTCTAACAGTTTGGTGTGGCACTTTTGGAGAGGGAGGCGAGGATAAGAACTCCGATGTAGTCCTCGTCTCTTGACCGAGGTTCAAAGCTACGAGGTCATTCGCCAATAGCCCTCTTGTTGCTTCTAAGAACAATGCACATAAGGAATCGATCAGTACCTTTGGCAACCCTTCTAGAATGACTAACGATCTTTATTTTCGAGTTCCTATGACCCGTGTGGTGACCGGGGATGACAGAATAGTCTCACTGTAGCTCATGCATGTCGTAAAAGGCGACTAAAATGGGTACCCAGCGTCTGGGGGTATAGCCGGGCACCCTGCCCCTGGGGATTATATCAGGGGACCTCAGGGACTTGCCTTCTTCAGGTAAGTATGGGCATCATGACCCCAAGGCACCTTAGTGATCTTTTTCTTTCCCCATGGGGTTTGCTGTCTTTGGTAAACACGGGTGACGCACTCCCGGGATACCCTAGCGATCCTTCTCTATTTTCGACCCTCCTTCTTGTCAACCATTTTTACCTTTTTTTTCCAACTTCACGTCTAGACCACGTTTAATCTTGTTTGGCGCAGCATAGCCATATCTGGCTCTTGCGCCAATAAAATTTACATTCACTCACTCACTCACTTTCGAGTTTCCTATCTATCATAAATTCTTAGAGTTCTTGGGACTCTTTTAAAATCCCGTCTACTTTCGCCGAAATAGAAAATGTTGCCAAACAATGAAATATTGTACCACTAACTGGAATGTTTTCTTCCCCTTACATTTTGGAAGAAATTATAAAAAAGGAGAAAAAATTGGGATCTACTTACTATGTACGGAAGGAAACTTTTCATTCCATGGAATCCTGGCATTGAAAAAAGTATTTTAATGATGTTTCGTATTTGATGCCAAAAGTAGTGGCGGAGGCATGGTTGCGAGCTCGTAGCTGGCGTCGTTCCGTCGGGTCGTAGGTTTGAGTTCTGATACTACTACAAACTCTTTGTTTAAATAGGCCGTGTCACGTCTGTTGAGGCTCACAGTTCTCCATTTAGTGTGATGTGTAAGTTTGGAGTGCCAGTTCAGATGCGACATGACCGAGGGTTCCGCTAATACTCATCCATTGCTTCTAAATGCGGCGTTAATAATTCTAATAGAACGGTGAGTAAGAAACTATGCACCCTTTACTAATTAAAAACGAATTAGTAAAGGGTGCATAGTTCCTTTTCTTTTATTTGTGAAAAGCTATTGAAGATTTGAGAGGCGAAATTCCTTTACTTTCGTAGCTTTGTGGATCCAAAAACTTGGAATACTGTGGAGTTGGGCCAAATTGCATAACAAAATATTTGGGCACCACGCCACCATTGTTTTCTCCATTGACTTATATGGAGAAATTTTTGAGGCATTAGATTCACAATGAGAAAAGGACCCATTCGTCACTTTATTGAATGTAATTAGGTATTTTTGACCACTGAAATGATTAGTATGATTACATCTGGAATTGCGCTACCTTTCATTGGTAGATTTGGTTTTACAAAACACATTTAAAAAGTTTTACCTTTTTATTCTTTCATCACTTTGTGTTTATTTCATGTTTTTAAAACAATGCATTTTAATTGATTTTAACAAATGTTTGGCGCAGCATAGCCTACTTTGGCTATTGCTCCATAAAATTCCAGTCACTCATACTCACTTGGTATTAGAGAAAGCCTTGTCTATTTGATAGACAAGTATTTTCCATAAATTAGTTAGTTTTTGATGCAACGGGGCTAAATATGGCCAATTCAAGATTAAAAACTCACAATTGAAATGCAGAATGATGAAATTAAGTCTCCCGTCTACCCGCCATTTTGATTTCATCAGCTTAATGTTAATCCTATGGTATTTTGACTTTAATTCTCACATCTTTATTATTTGATCTATTTGAATGCAATAAAGTGCATCTGAAAGAGCAAGAAATAATCAACGATTCTGTGGAATTACTTTTTTCCTCCGATTCTTAAAAATATTTGAAAATATTCTTTAAAGACCGGAAAACTCAAAAACGAATCATTAAAATAAGAATAAAAATATTTTTAAAAATCTTAGGAAAAAAGTAATTCCACAGAAGCATTCATTAATTTTTGCTCTTTCAGATGCACTTTATTGCATTCAAATAGATCAAATAATAAAGATGTGAGAATTAAAGTCAAAATTCTGTAGGATTAACATTACGTCCACGAAATCAAAATGGCGGGTAGACGGGAGCCTTAAATGAAATTTTGATGATATTGAAGACAGATTTGAGATATTATTTAAAATTACATACAGATTCAAAGATTGTTTTACGCGAAGTGAAAGGAATACATGTATACTGAACCGTATTTCTGCCTTGGTTTAATATAAGATTTTCAATCAAGACTATAATCTCGATAGATTCTTTAGCAATAATGCTAAATGCGCGTGAAAGAGTTAGTCCCAGTGTAGCTCATGTATGTCGTAAGGGGCGACTAAAAGGGGTACTCAGTCTCTGGGGTATAGAAGAGCACCCAACCTCTATGGATTATATCAGAGGATCTCATGGGCTTTCTTTCTTTGGGTAGGTACGGGCATCATGACCCCGAGGCGTTCATCATGAAAAAGATTCCATCATGATAGAATATTTTTCTTTCTCAAGGAGTTTATTGTCTTTTGATAAAAATGGGCAACGCACTCCAGAATACCCTATCGATCCTTCAGTTTTCAACCCTAGTTCTTGTCAAACTTTTTACCTTTTTTTCAAACATCTAGTCCAAAGTTACGTCTTGTTTGATGCAGCACTTGCGCTATTTAACTTCACTTTCACTCTCTCACTGCCCCTTAGGGGCATACCATCGTCAGGTAAGAAGGTAGGTGAATCATGATCTTGAGGCATCCCGGTGATCTTTTCCCCTCCCCATGGGTTTTACTGTATTTATTAAACACGGGGGACACCCCCCCTTTTTTTGAATACCCTAGCACTCCTTGTCCGTTTTCGACCTTCCTCCTTGTCAATAATTTGGTATCTTTTCTCCTTCATTTTATCAAACCTCTAGATTAGTTAAACCCTGTATGGTGCTGCATAGCCCAATCTGGCCTATGCGCAATTGATATCCAACATCTCACTCGAATTTATTTCAATGGAATCCTCTGAAATAATTTTGGGTGAATGTTGAGTATTTTAATTCAACCGAGCTTTGAAATAATTGGATGGCTTTGTGGAAGTTTGAGACTCACAGGCCCGTCCTATTTGTCTTACCATGGAACGTCGCTATTCCTCAAGGGATTGCCTTCTTTAGGCAAGTACGGGCATTACAACCTCCCGAGACATCTCAGTGATATTTTTCTTTCCTATTTGGTTAACTGTCTTTGGTAAGCACGGTTACCCCCGGGATACCAAAGCGATATTTCTTTACATTCGAACTTTTTTTCTTGTTTTTTAATTTTTTTTATCTATTTCTTATTTTTTTCAAATGTCTAGATCACAGTTACATTTCGTTTAACGTAGCCTACCCACATCTGATTCTTTTGCCATTAGACTCCGTCATTTCACTTACTTAGTCCGTCGCCAAATGTAGTGATTCTCAAACCAGGTAAACGACAGTCAGCTTGAAAACAAATGACCTGTAATAAATACACATCCATATATAGAAAACAAATGTTTCCTTCATCTGGGGGGATTGATAGCTGAATGGACTTGTTACGGATGGACTTGGGCTCAATTCTCATACTTCCGAAGACCTTCTTGTAACGAATCAAGTGCACGTTAAATTTGTAGGAGTTCAAATTCCTCATATTGACTCGCTGGAGAAGATAGAGAGGAATGACAGCTCACATGTGTCGCTGAAGTAGCTGTAATGATCATGGTTGCGATATCGTGACCAGAGAAGATTCAGTTCCGACCCGTGTAGTGACCGGAAATGACAATAGTCCCACTGTAGCTCATGCATGTGATAAGAGGCGACTAAAATGGGTACCCAGTGTCTGAGGGTATAGCCGGACGCCCTGCCCCTGGATATTATATCAGGGGACCTCAGGGACTTGCCTTTAGGTAAGTGCAGTTAAAACAAATTGGTCTTTTACACCACATTTGAATTTTTAACTTTTAACTTGTATTACTACTTTCTGTGTGTTACTTGTTTAAAAAAATTATATATTTTAATTTATTTTAACAAATGTTTGGCGCAGCATAGCCAAATCTGGCTCTTGCTACAATAAAATTTACATTCACACTTAGATTCAGTTCCGTGTTCGAGTAAAGATTTCATTAAAATGGATGGTACATAAAGTAGACTTGATGTACGCTGAATATCCCGGGGCACTCGCATTGGAGTAGCGAGGATGTTAGAAAAGGGACGAAGTGTGATGATTTCCATCAATTGACCGTGGCTTAAAATAATACCCATCATCCGCCAATGGCTCTTGAAGTGTTTCTAAATGCTATGTTAACATACAATTAATCAGAAGATTTCTTGGCTGTCGTTCTCCTCGACTGAGCATGGTTTAAAATTACAATTTACTTGTAGTAGTAGTCCTCGTGTTTTGCTTCAAGGAGTGGAGTCGGTAAACAAATACAATAATTTAACTTAGTAGTAGAATATTTACACTATCCGGCGACTTTTCTTTCTCAGGCGAATGACAACAATTTTCCATAATACAATTACCTATGTCACCAGTTTACATTTTAAATACGTTAAATTTTTCGAATCCCAAAATCCTCCCGTTGGCGTGGTGTGGAAGTTAGGAGAGGGGGTGCCAACTTGGATGTCATCCTCGTACTTGACCAAGGTTCAAAATTACGAGATCGGTCAACAATAGCCCTCGTGTTGCTTCTAGTGAGATGAAGAAGAAAAAAAAAAAAAACCCAAAAACAAATCCCTTTTGAGAAAGAGCGGAATGAATGCCCTAGAGACTGTAGGCTGTGGTAGTCGAGGTGTCATAGCATTGAGTTTGATGCTGACTTTCTTTCGAAGGTAGGTTTGAGTTCTGATTCCACTGAAGACCAGCTTTGTAGCGGTGCTGATGCATATTAAATTTGTCGAGGCTCCAAGTCCTCCCGTTGGCATGATGTGGGAGTTTGGAGAGGTAGGTTCAAAATTACTAGGTTTGTCACTTATAGCCCTCGTGTTGCTTCAAATACAAAGTTAAGAAACAGTCAATCAGTGTTGGGTAAGGTCTCAGCTTAGGTCTTATCTTTGTCACTTGTCGACGATAAAAAAAAATTACTGTCTGTCGCATACAGTCACGTATTGCTTCTAAATATGACAAGTTTCAGGGCGGAGAAAATCCGAATTGTTAACATAGATCAGTTTATCAAAACTTGATGAGTTAATGCTATTAATGGCACAGTTTAACAGAATGACTGCTGTATCATTCGTATTTCGGTGGGTCTGACGAAATTCTATTTATTACTCTTTCTGAAAATTCTCGGCCTTTCCACATCACTACTTCTAAATTTTTGTCAACCTCGAAACGGATTCCTTCTTAACTGCTATATGATGCAATAAGATTCAACTTTCACTTTTCTGTTTGACTTTCCAAAAAAAATAGGGTAACAATTTTCACACCTAAAACTTCTAACTATTCGTCATTACAGAATATTTCAAAAACAAAAGTAATTTTTAGAATCTTGGATGTTTCGTTCGCGAAGCAAGGTTTTATCTGAATGCGTATTCTAAAAGGTTTTGTTCTAAACTCGCCTATTTTCGTCTACGCTCAGAAACAATTTGCGCATACGTTAACAGCGCATGACGGAGATTTTCTTGCATTCCTGTGGCCTCACCAATGTATTGTCTTATAAATTCGTGTGGCTGTCAGTGTGTGTATGCCTAAAAGTTGTTTTGCTACTTTCAGAATAGCTGCTTCCCGCCCATTCGTCGGATGTGTGACATGCGCAACTTCTATGGCAATGCGGCCGGCAACCGACTGTTCTTCAACGAACGCGACAGTGACGTCTCCATCAACGTCGAGTGGGAGGGCCAGAAATGGCACTTTCCCGGCCACAAGCTCGTACTGAGCACCATGAGCGAGGTGTTACGTACGATGCTCGAGACAGACATGATAGAAAAGAACAGCAAGACCATCAACATCCAAGACAGCAATCCTTATGCCGTCAAGCAGTTTCTCAAGTGAGTCCTCTTTTTCGTCTTTTTTTTTGGCCAAGGTAGCCGAGTGGTCAAGGTCGCGAGCTCGTAGCCAGCTTTTTCGTCGAATTGAGAACTATCGTGTAAAAGGTGCTGTTGACATTTAAATCTGTAAGTCCCGTTTGTGTAGGACTTGCCTTCTTTAGGCAAGTACGGGCATCATGATCCCGAGGCCCCCTAATGATCTTTTTCTTTTCCATGTGGGTTTAACTGTCTTTGGTAATCACGGGTGATGCATCTCCGTGGTCACCCTAGCGATCTTTCTCTATTTTCGATCCTCCTTCTTGTCAACCAATTTGTGTCTTAAATTTCTTCTCGTCAGACCACAGTTAAATCTTGTTTGGCGCAGCGTAAACATACCTGGCTCTTGCGGAAATAAACTTTACATTCACTAACTCACTCCCGTTTATGTGGTGTGGAAGTTGGGAGAGGGAGGTGCCAACTCAAGTGTCATCCTCTTCTCTTGACCGATGTTCAAAATTCTGAAGTCAATCGCCAATAGCATTTACGTTGCTTCTTATTACGACGCAAATAAACAATCATATGACATGATTTGTGAAGTTTTCTAACAGACTAGTGCAATATTCCTTTACAGCTGATATAAAACGGTTGAAGATGTTATAGAAAAGAATAGTTTTGTCTGTAGTTGGTCTAAGTTTAAAGTTCTTATGTTACCCAAAAGCGACATGAAATCAAATCAATGGAACAATTGGTTAAGAATCGAGTAATAATTTTAATTCTTGGCTATAGTGGATATGGTGTAGTCTTGTAACACCAATAGGTTAATTGAGAAAAATAAATCATTTAATTGATTTCAATAAATTGTTATTCGTGTAATTTTAAGTTAATTTAAGGCTAGTGACCATGGTCACAGCCGAGGTTTTCGCCGAGTCGTGAGTTCGATCCCTGATGTCACTAAAACCCGCAATGTAGAGGGTTTTATACTTGTTAAATCTGTTCGAGATCCCAGTCCACTCGATGGTGTTGTGTGGAAGTGCTAGCTGTGGTGTCATTCTCGTCACTTGACGATCCGTGTGGTGACCAGGTAAGAATAGTCCCACTGTAGCTCATGCATGTCGTAAGAAGTGACTAAAACGGGTACCCCTAGCGTCTGGGGGTATAGCAGGGCACCCTGCCCCTGAGGGTTATATTAGAGGACCTCAAGGACTCGTCTTTTAAGTAGGTACGGGCATTATGACTTCGAGCCCCCCCCCTGTGATTTTTTTTTCCTTTACAAAACTGTCTTTGGTAAACACGGGTGACACTATCCGGAATACACTAGCGATTTTTATTTCCTATCCTTCATGTCAACCAATAATCTTTTAAATTTTTTTCCCATGTCAAGACTACAGTAGCATCTTGTTTGGCGCGGCATGGCCATAGTTGGCTCTTTGCACCAATAAACTTCTTTCACTCACTTCCTATTTTCGACTCTCCTTGTCGACCAATATATTTTTAATGTCTAGATCACAGATTTACCTTGTTTGGCGCAGTATAACCACATCTGGCTCTTGCGCCAATAAAATTCCCTATCACGCACACACCTCGTCACTTGACCGAGGTTCAAAATTATGTGTGCTATTTTCAGTAGCACTCGTGTTGCTTCTCAGTGCGACGTTAATAAACAATTTTAATCAAATTAATTATTGAACTGCTTGGATAAAAACAATCCTGTTAAATTTGTATTTGGCATTTTAATACATGTAAAATTCCTGTAAAAATTGGTTCAAGCTATACTATACGAAGTAAATTTGTAAATTTATGGTACAAGAATGTAATTCATATCCCACACAAAATCATTTAATTTTAAAAAATAATCTCAAATTCTTAAATTTCTTTTTAGAAATTGTTGTAGAAAGTAGCAGAGACTATTTCGACGGGGAAACAATTAGATTAGGTTATGTTTAAATAAACCCCAATTTTTCATTTTAAAAGCAATGGAAGACATATTTAAACATTAAAACATCTGGATGCTTGTGTATCTGTTTATGCAAAGAAAATAATTTTATACGTATGGTTAAGTAAGTGTAATTAATAATCTATAGCTTTTTATACATTTGTGATTCATGTGGTTACCTTTAGTTACATTTTGCAAAGCCTTTACAGCCTTCATAATTAAGAATTTGCTGAGTATTTATAAAAATTGAACTGTTTATAATACATTCCTCGCTTTGAACTATATTAAGCTTAATTTTTGAAATTATAACTAAGTCTTAAGATTTTTTGAATCAAATGCATCAAAATGTTTATACATTGTATAATATTTAATTTTGAAGCGTTCATTGGAAAAAAATTATGTTCACTGTTTCGAAAATCTTATTTCATAGCTTGCAAAATATCACCACTATGAATAAAATAGAATTATAAGAAGGTGCATTTTTTGCAATTTCTCAAGCGCAAAACATTTCTAAAATTTTTGAGAAAAAGGCAGACGTTTGGAGAGAAGATACTATCTGGGGGTTTCTTTCACGTTAACTGACCTAGGTTAAAAATTATTAGATGAGTCGTCAATAATTTTCGGCTTGCTTCCAAGTTCGATATCAATAAGACAATCCATTGAGATAAAATGCAAATACAGATGGTTATGGTTTGGAAAATGTGTTACAAATTATAAAGACAATTTTTGGATGCCCTTTTGATCAATTTCTAGTTAACATTTATGGAATCGGCAAAGTGTTCTCAGTTTTTTACTAGCAAAATAAATAAAAAAAATTAACATTTTAGTGCCTCAATTACCTTAGAGAAAAATAATAATAAACAATCATATGATTCATACTTCAAATTATCTTCATGTTCTTATTATAAATTCTAGGTATCTGTACGTGGGAACAGTGGACTTTAACAACTGGACCCAAGCGGTAGGTCTTCTGAAGATAGCGCACAAGTACGGGGTTCAAACCCTGATCAACCTCACTGAGGCGTATCTGGTCACCACAATAGTGTTCAGCAATGCATGCCTCCTGCACGAACTGTCTCGCACTTACTCGCTAAAAATACTGAAGAAGCAGACGCAGGGCTTCATCTTGGACGCTGGATTCATCGTTTCAGCTACGGACGGCTTCTTCAATCTCCGCCCTCGCAGCCTCGAGTCTTTCCTCAGCAGCACCCTTTTTAACGCTGAAAACGAGGGCACCGTCCTCACCTGCCTCAGGGAGTGGGCCGTCTGCGAGTGTTCACGCAGGTGAGTTAAAATTCTGTTTTAGTGATGGAGCATGTACGGACGGGAAATAACATATAGAATAACACGCCTCATGTATACTATTAGATTAAAAATTTTACTTCCATTTGTTCTGACACACGTGAGGTGGCCGGGTGTGAAAGAATAGTCCCAATGTAGCTCATGCTCGTAGTAAGAGGAAACTAAAATGGGTACCCAGTGTTTGGATGTATAGCCAAGCACTCTGCAATTGTGGATTATATCAGGGTGCCTCAGGGGCTTGCTATTTTAGTAAGAAGGGACATCATTCACCCGAGATATTCTAGTGATCTTTTTCTCTCCCATGGGTGGTTAGGAGAGGAGGTGCAAGCTCGGGTATCGTCCTCTTCACTTGATAATGGTTCAAAATTACGAGATCCGTCGCCAATAGCCTTCGTGTTGCTTCTAGTGCGATGTAAATACAAACTAAAATAACAAACTCTTTCATGGGGCTTATTGTCTTTCATAAATACGGATGACATGCCCCGTCATACCCTAGCGACCCTTCTCTATTTCCGACCCTCTATCTTGTCAACAAACTTTATATCTTTTTTCAATTCTTTCACGTGTCTAGATCACAGCTATTTGATGTAGCATTGTCTCATTTGGTTATTGTCCCATTAAAATACTGTCACTCACTAACCCTCTCGCTTGCTTTTTGGGGGCCGCGGTAGCCTAGTGGTCAAGGTCGCGGACTAGCGGTTCTCGTTGAGTCGCAGGTTCGATCCTTGGCCGCCAAAGACCTGCCGTGTTGCAGGGGTGTATGCACGTTAAATCTGTTGGGGGCCCAATGTCCTCCCGTTGGCGTGGTGGGGAAGTTAGGAGAGGGGGGGTGCCAGTTCAGGAGTCATCCTCGTCACTTGACTGAGGTTCAAAATTACGAGGTCCGTCGCCAATACCCTCGTGATGCTTCTAGAGCGACGTTAATATAAACTTAAACTAAACTCGCTTGCTTTTCAATTTTTTCCCTATGTTTAGATTACAGCTTTATCTTTTTTTCGCAGTATAACCACATATGGCTCTAGCGCCAATGAAACACTGTCACTCACTCTCATTTGTTCTCGAGGTGCTATTAGGGAATTGATCCACAACGCATCTGTGGCTATCCTTGTACCACGAAGTTTTGATCTTAATTCTAACCTTTTGGGACTTACCTACATCAGGTATTACCCTCTGGATACCATAGTGACCCTTCTTTATTATAGCCCTTCTTTCTTGTAAATTATTTTGATATTTTTTCCCATTTCTTCAAGAGTCTAAATTATAGTTATACTTTGTTTGGCGGAGCATAACCATATCTGGATTTTGCACCATCAAATTCCCCAGAATTTACTTATCTTAAACCTGAAGACTCGAGATGGATTATTTTCATGTACTAACGGACGCAATTTTTATCATGCTAGCTCGGTAGTAACTTAACCGTACAACTGGATGCGGTTAAATTTTTACAGATCTCACAGAGTTAAAAAAATACCTTAAGTTGTAGCGACCCTACAAGGGCTTACCCTTAGGTAGGCATGATAATAAGGACCCCAAGGCACCCCAATGATTTTTTTCTTTACCATGAGATCTTTGGTAAACACGGGGGATGCACCCTCAGTTTAATTTTGACCCTTCTTGCCAAACTTTGTGGTCGTGGTAGCCTAGTGGTCATGGTTTCGGATTCGTGACCGGCCGTTTTCGTTCAGTCACGGGTTCCATCCATTAGATTAACAGTACTTAATTTATTTTTTTATTTGAAGTAATAATTGTTAATTTCTTAACTTATCTACTATATACATTTTTAATTGCCTTGAGCCGTTGTTCAACGTAGTACGCCATTGTCACGACAAGTGGCGCTGTCAGTGCTTCACTAAAATATATAGCCAACTTAAATCCTGACAAGGCCTAAGAAGTCCCATCAGGGGGTGTCCAGATCAATTTCCGTAGCCTTTGATCCCGGAGCGTTAAGTGTCCAGTTGGTGTGGCTAACCTTATACTTCCCAAGTGTATTGGGGGTGTGTGTGCCAGCTCAGGTGTCGTCCTCGCCACTTGACCTGGATTACGAGGTCCATCGCCAATAGCCCTCGTGTTGCTTCTAGTGTGACTTTAATTAAAACTAAACTAAAACACTAAATCCAAGTGAACTGGGTACAGAATTATTCACACGGAGGGATGAAGGGTTGAACTGATCTATGACTAACATCCGAACCCACCTGGAATCGAACCCTGGTCGATAGTACTGGCAGTCATATTCGCTAACCATTACACTATCGAGATCACATATGCATATGTAACAGAGATAAAAAAAAATGTCGAGATAAAATTACGTCAAAGATGTGTGTGTTGAGCCCAAATATTTCTTGAGAAACAAAACTATATACAGTGGCACAAACAATTAAGGATACACCTTACTTTTACTTGATAAATCCAACTTTCAATCAAAATAACACCTTAACCAGAAGTGCAAACGAATTTTTATTCTTAGACATAACAAAAGGTTTAATTAACAGTAAAAATAAAGAAAAATCAACGACAAAATTCTAAAATAAAACTTTTTAGAGGCATTTCAAATAAACATAAGCAGATTTTTACCTCAAAAAATTGAGGATACACAAATGAAATTTTTGTTTAACTACCACTTGATTTCTTTTTGCTTGCTACTTAAGTTTGGGAAATTTTATCTTAAACTTTTTCAACTGTTATTTCTGTTTTTTGAAGTTGGTTATGAGAATATAAAGCTGTAATTTTAAATGGAAAATGGCTCCTCGGAAAGAGACTAGTATTGATGTAAGAAAATTTATATTAAGGTTATTTAAGAAGGGAAAATCTTATCGTGAAATAGCTGAAATTGTCGGTAGAAGTCACTCATGTGTCCAGAAAATCATTGGGAAATTTAAACGCGATGGATTAATTCAAAATAAGAGTGGAAGAGGAAGGAAAAGTATTCTGAGTGATGTAGCTAAAAGGAAAATTTTAAAAGATATCAAGATTAATCCTAAACTGAGTGCAGTCAAACTAGCTGCAGAAACTTCTCGAATAATTTGCAGAAGTGTAAGTGCTGAAACTGTGAGAAATGTGATTAGACATGCTGGATATAGCAGTCGAGTAGCTAGAAAGAAACCTTTCATAAGCTTACAAAATCAGAAAAAGCGTTTGGAGTTTGCAAAAACTCATCAGTTGAAGACAGAAAACTTTTGGAAGAAAGTTATATTTAGTGATGAAAGTAAATTCAACATTTTTGGAAGCGATGGTCGTCACACCGTTTGGAGAAAGCCGAACACCGCTTTGGATCCAAAAAATTTACGTCCTACAGTTAAACATGGTGGCGGCTCCGTCATGGTTTGGGGTTGTATGGCTGCAAATGGGGTAGGAAATTTAGTTTTTATAGATGGTATAATGGATCATAAGCTTTATATAGAAATACTCCGCATCAATCTTAAAGAAAGTGCACAAAAATTGGGTTTAGATGGAAATTTTATATTTCAGCACGACAACGACCCCAAACACACGGCACGTAATGTCAAAATGTGGTGTCTTTTTCATTGTAAACAGCAATTGCACACACCGCCACAGTCCCCTGACATCAATGTCATAGAAAATTTGTGGGCCACACTAGAAACAGCGGTCCAAAAACACCAGATTAGAAACAAAGCCCATTTAAAGCAAGTGTTACAAGAAGAATGGGATAAAATATCTCCAGATACCACTAAAAAATTGGTCGAATCGGTACCAAGACGTTTGGAAGACATTAAAAAAGCCAAAGGACATGCAACAAAATACTGACACTGTCTATGCATGTAATATATCGAAAAAATTTCATTGGTGTATCCTTAATTTTTTGAGGTAAAGAACTGCCTATGTTTACTTCAAATATTTGTGAAACTTTTAATTTTAGATATTTTTTTGTTGATTTTCGTAATTTTTACTGTAAATTAACCCTTTTATTACGTGTAAATGTAAAAATACGTCTTCTATTCTAGTTAATGTGTTATTTTCATTAAAAGTTGGATTTATCAAGGGAAAGTAAGGTGTATCCTCAATTGTTTGAGCCACTGTAGTTCAAGTAAAATTGTTTTCTCAGATTGAGTTAATCAAGAAATGCTTAAAACTTTTATTCCATGAAAAGAATACGGAGCAGTCAAGAATTTCAAAATCTTGTACAGAACTAAGTTTTCTTGATAAAAACTATTCTATCTACAGGTGCATGGCACTGTCACGAACGAATGTCCTCTCGGCCATGGAGCCTTTCCTGAAATACATTCGGTGGACCTTGATCCCCGAGTCTCAACGAACTTTCGTTCCCCGCTTCTTAGCCGATAAGTACAGGGACGACCAACTGGCCTTGCGCAAGCCCTTTGTCATCCCGCCGGCCCTCCAATTCCACATTAACTACGTAAAGTTCGTGGTCGAGTTGGGGGCTTTCCATGACCAGGACCAGCAATCGTATGGTAACATCAACTGCCTCAAGTTCAGCGTCGACAACCACGTCTACTTGGCGGGATTTCGCATTGTTGGACTCTTCAGAACCTTTACAAGATTCCTCTCAGGTAAACACCAATAGTAATGCTTCGACCTTCCATGCTCACTCACGCCTTACCTTCTTAAGGTAGGTACCTGTATCATGACCTATAGAATCCTAGCAATCTTTTTTCTTTCCAATGGGACTCAATGCCTGTGATAAACATGGGTGACACTCACCGGGATATTCTAGAGATTTGTCTCTATTTTAGACACCTCTTGTGCACCAATATTTCCTTTCTCTAGCATCTTGACCATGTGGTGACCGGGTGTGACAGAATAGTTCCACAGTAGCTCATACATGTTGTAAGAGGCGACTAAAATGGGTATCCAGGGTCTGGGGTTATAGCCGGGCACTCTGCCCCTGGGGATTATATCAGCGGATCTCTGGGACTTGCCTTCTTTAGGTAAGTATCGGCATCATGATCCCGAGGCACTATAGTGATCTTTTTCTTTCCCATGGGGGGGGTTACTGTCTTTGGTAAACACGGGTCACCCTAGCGATCTTTCTCTATTTTTGACCCTCCTTTTTGTCAACCAATTTGTGTCTTTTCTTCAATTTCTTCTCGTCTAGACCACAGTTAAACCTTGTTTGGCATAGCCATACCTGGCTCTTGCGGCAATAAACATTAATTTCTCACTTGATCCTTCTTGTCGATCAATCTTTTTTCATTGTTTTAACGTCTAGATCACAGATTTACCTTGTGTGGCGCAGTATGGCCACATCTCGCTTTTGCGCTAATAAACTTTACTATCACTCACTCACTATCACCAATAGTCCTCGAATTGCTTCTAAGTGTGATGTTAATGAACAGTCACTCAAAATCAATTATACGATCTTTGATAAACATTTTTGACAATTTCCCGGGTATCCATGCAATCCTTCTCTATTTTCGACCCTCTTCTTTGTTAATAAATTCATGCCTCTCCATCATTTCTTTTATCTCTGAAATCATTTACGCATGCGTATTTGGTATCTTATCCAGATTTGGAACATGTGCAATTTTCCCTAAATGTAACTTACTTGATGCTAATGGATTAATTTCTAGAAAGAATTTTTCATTAGGGAATGACACAGGTAGTATTCTTTCTCATTTCTCATCCTAAAATTAGTAAATATTTCATATTTCGTAAGATTTTACTGGAAAGTTTGAGTTATTAGGGGTCTTGAAATGGGTTTCTTTAATGTTGATAGTTTTAAACATTTGAATATATAAGACTTTCTGCCTGATAATTTCGAAGCCTTTTACGTCAAACGGTAATTTTTTTTCTCTCTATTTCTTAATACGTAAAATAACTAGAAAGTAAATAATTGTTAAATTTAAGTATCGATTTTTGTATGTTTGGATTCTTTATGTAGTGAAAGCCCTAATTGTAACGTAATTCTAATATTAAAAAAAAATCTTGAGATTTTTTCGATCATAATTGTTGATCTTAAGTCTTAGAATATTCTATAAACTCCTATCCCCAAACATTGTGCAATAGCATATCACATATAAAAATGATTTATAATGGAAATTTATTGAGAAATAACCGAATACTTGGGAAGATTTAAAGTATATTTCCATTTGAGAGAGGGCCTCACCATATTTAAGTAAAAGATCCTAGCATATTCGACATTTTAGGTTTTTTGAGATTCCCAATGATCTTCGTCCTATTTTGAACCTTTTTTTTAGATCTCTGCCCTTTTCCTTTTCTGATCGAGCTGCGGTAGCCTAGTGGATCTCAGGGACTTGCCTTCTTCAGGTAAGTACGGGCATCATGACCCCGAGGCACCCTAGTGATCTTTTTCTTTCCTATGGGGTTTACTGTCTTTGGTAAACACGGGTGATGCGTCCCTGGGATACCCTAGCGATCCTTCTCTATTTTCGACCCTCCTTGTCAACCACTTTTTCTTTTTTAACTTCACGTCTAGACCACAGTTTAATCTTGTTTGGAGCAGCATAGCCATATCTGGCTCTTTCGCCAATAAACTTTACATTCACTCACTCATTCGCGGTAGCCTAGTGGTCAAGGTCGTGGACTAGCGGCCGGCGGTTTTCGTTCAATCGCGGATTCGATCCTTGACCGCCAAAGACCCGCCGTGTAGCTGGGGCTGATGCACGTTAAATTTGTTCGGGGCCCAAAGTCCACCCGTTGGTGAGGTGTGGATGTTAGGAGAGGGGGTGCCAGCTCAGGTGTCATCCTCGTCACTTGACCGTGGTTCAAAATTACGAGGTCCGTCGCCAATAGCCCTCGTGTTGCTTCTAGTGTGACGTTAATAAAAAAAAATTCCTTTTCTGATCACAGATTTGTAGTTAATTTGAGATCAGATATAAGCCTTTAATTTACTAAGGAATATTTGGTTTATACCGGAATTGCGGTATCCTAGTGGTCATGGTAGTGAGATCGCTGCCCATCGTATTCCCATGGAATCATGGGCTGGAACTCTGAGACACTGTGTAACGGAGATGATGCCGAATGAGGATTAATGTTCTCGAGCTGGGGTTGATTTCGAAGTTAGAAGAGAATGGGTGAAGCTTAGGTATATTCTCACTCCTGATCATGGCTTAAAAGGACGAGGCCTGTCGTCAATAGCCTTAGTGTGTCCTCTAAATTGCAAGGTTAATAAACATTCCCAACAATTAAAACCAATTTTTTTTTGCTTTGATACTATTTGAGTGTTCACTGCCTTGTTTCAAGAATATTTTTTTTTTGCTGCGAGTTATTGACTCTATCGCGAAGTTACTCTAGTTGTATTGAGAGCAAGTACCTTGGCACAAATTATGCAGAAAACAGAACAGTTTTGTCCGATTATGCACTTTGCTAT
>BMAW01098773.1:0-14957 GCA_019974015.1 Nephila pilipes | reverse complement strand
TTATTCTATTTCAAAGATTAAAAAAAAGTCTATATGCTTTTTTGATATACTTTTGTTGAAGTAGAATTCTATTTTAAATTTTTGTACTAGTATATTGGATCAAAAATACTTTAATAATTGAAAAGAAGTGACAGAGTAATAGTGTATTATAAACAGCTTTACAGTACTTTTTTATGCTTGCAACATCGATTAATTTACGAGCAAACAAAATATTGAAAAATGAATAGAATTACTCCAATAAAAACATGCAAAATTGTTCCTATAAATATTCACAAAAATGCTTCACAGTGACTAGAAAATAAATGCTACTTCTTTTAGTAAGACAATTTTTCTTGCATTTTTAGGATTCCAGTGAAATAATATAAAATGTCACACAGAAGGGGGAGGCTTTTACAAAAGTGCATTTTCAGTACAAATTTAAAATAAACAGAATTTATTTAAAAAATTGCAATTTAATAATTAGTGGAGGGAAGGGGATTGAATTTCACTAGAAATCTTTACATAAGTATATATATATTTAAGGGAAAATTAGCTGTGGTGCTATCATAATAAACATATCTAACAAATATTTTTTAAAAAAATTTAACAGCAAAATACTTAAAAAAAAAGACATTTAAAAAAATTATTAATTTTTTTCATCTGAAAATAAAAAAAAAAATTTAAACTATAAAATGTAAAATATAAACATGTTTTCAAACATACTCATAAAACATTTCATAAAATGTATATTGTCTTAAATAAAAGAAATAGCATTCAAAACAAACAAACATACATTTTCAAAGCACAAACTTACAGTTCAACTCGCAAAACAAGAGCGTAAAGAAAAAAAAAAGAAAAAAGGACCCGTCACAGCTTATCACCATTTAACAATAGGAAAAGCGAAAATTCAATTACCAGTGACAAAGTTCATGAACTAATAGTAATTTGTAAGAATTACGCTAATTCCAGATAGATGGCGACACAAGTCATGCAGTTGAAATTCAAGCCAAGCGATTCTGCTAAACTAATATATTTACAATACATACAAGAAAACGTGCGAGGTGCCCCAAACTTAAGACTTCATTTGCAATTCATCGTTTTAATCAATTTAAATTTAAAAAAACTTATAACATTCAGTAATTTTAAATTGACAAAAGAGGAAAAATCAAGCATGAAAATCACTGCAATAATTAACAATCAGAAATAGTAAAAAAAAAAAAAAAAATTACCGTAATTATGCATACATTCAAGAACAATATATAAATACACAACATTAAAGAATGGAAAAGTTCACATACTTTCTGCATGTATTTATTTTTGGTAAAGATGCTTAGGCATAAAATTTTTAAAAGATTATTTGCACTAGCCAAGTAATGAATAAATAAAAACCATGAATACAGAAAATTCCAACAAATTTATTTTTCAAAATTATATTTGATCTTGAAAGATAACTGATACCAGAAATTTAAAGAAACCTTCCCGCCTAAGAAAAAATTGAATAAAAGAAAATAAAAGCTCTGCTCTAGAAAATAAACCAAGACAAAATTGACAAGTCTTAATCCTATTTTTTTTACATTCATTTTAAATAATGTTTTAATTTTAAAATGAAGACAATGTATATAGATAGCAAAATAAATATAAGACACAGATTGTAACTACGCACATCAATTTTTAACATTGGAAATTAATGTCAATAATTCTGATTTGAAGCATCTGTAACGTATAAATGCTTGAATATTGCATAATTTAGGTATACAGAAAAAAAGCATATTTACTCTTTATTTAGAGATTTATAGTACTTTATTAGGCTGGAGCAATTAAAATTATAGCCTACATTATTGACATGAAATAATGAGAGATCAAACAAATATTAACTCCCTTTTATCACTTGAGATGGCGCCATTGACTAGCTGGTTTGGCAAAATGAAAAATAACGCAACGAATTATTGCTGCATTTCAGTGCTGAATCCAAAATGACTAAAATATGTATTTTGCTGACACGATAAACTAAACAATCGGTTATCTAACGTATCTGTGAGTCAGGGACACCCCGTTGTCGCACGATATGGTCGATTTTGTTTTAAAAAATAAATTTCCAAACAGTTCTTGGTGACGTGCTGCAACTCGAGTGTTTGTGTGCAGAGTGCATGCAGTTTGTTGGGGGGGGGAGGAATGGGGTGAGAGTTTAGTGGACGTGGGGCCTCTTCCTCTTCGGTGGTGTCGTCCAGCCGTTGCTTGACCAACTGTCGCAGCGCTTCAAGGTCGAAGGAATGCCGTGAAAAGTTGCAATGCGATTCTAGGGAACAATAAAAGGAATTATTATATATTGAAATAACAAAGAAAATCTTATGTACAAAATTGTAAAAGAATGCACAAATTAAATTGTTTTGTTTGTTTTCAGAATTTTGTATTTGTTTTGAGTCTGCCATAACATAATTTATGTGAATAAAATAAAAAATCAAACTTTGATACACAGAATGGAATTAACGGTTGCCCTACCGATACACAGATTCTAAATCATCCATTATTGGATGCAATGTTCTCAAAAGCTTTAGAGAAAAATACTTAAAATTTCTTAATAAAGTCTTTATTTTAAGCTCTCTCGATAAAAAAAAAATATTTCCTCATTTTTTTTTTCCTTTACTGAATCTGTGTATGTAGTATTTGATATTATTTTATGTCAGATTCCTCTCACGCTGAAAACAGTGATATAATGCTTCTCTTATAATAAGAAAATTTTACAATGCAATCTGATGGAAGAATTATTCCGAGCATAATTCATATAAACGCAAATAAGAACATTTGACCTCCTACTTAAATAAATATTGAAGTAAAACCTTGCTTAAAAATATTCTAATAATTTTATCATGCATCATGAACAGTCCTCTTAGGTTAAAGTACGTATACATCAGCGAGCTAAACCGTTCGCGGACGATCCAGTTCGCTAACGTGTACGCATCTTTAAGTACGGAACGAAATGTTCGCAGATAACCATCTCCTGTCGTATTGTCCGTTGCGTGTTTTTCTCTGTTCGCAAAACCTTCAGGCTCACGCACCAGGGGCATACAATTGACTGCTGGTATGCAGCTGGTTCCTTTCCCATGGATCGCTGTAATGAAAATAATCCCAACTATTTGTTCGGCTAGCGAAAGTATAAGCCTTTTTAAGAATCGAACCATGCGTTCGTAGCTAACCATCTCCTGCCGTATTGTCCGTACTTTTTTTTTTTTCTGTTAGCGAACACAAGGCTCTCACACCAGTGGTGAACAAATTGTTGCTGGCGGTTTGCAGTTGGTTTATTCTTTTCCCGCGGATCGCTGGATGTTAGTTGTGATAATATTTTCTCTGAACGGTTCGACTCGCAAATGTACATGCACTTGTAAAAACCGCGCCCTTTGCTGGAAAACGAAAGGGCTCATTAAGTCGAAGTGCATGAAATGCTCCATTTCCGAAGATAAGAAAAAATATTGCAGTTACAATAAAGTCATACTTATAGTTCTAACAACATTGTGTTACTGCGAACTATAACAATCTATCCATCAAAGTATTAAAAGATTTTTGAGAGAATCAACAGTTTTTGCTGTGTTTTAATGCACAGTGTTACAGTCAAACGTTTACTGTAAGTGGGCGATTTTAATACATGTAATTGTTTTATATGAACATTTAAGAACTGAAATTTTAAATTATGAACCTTAACTTTATGAAGCATTTTCTTTTCCTTCACACTTTGTACTTTATTTTCTTTCTGAAACTTTTTCAGTTTGATATGATTCAGAAATATGGAATTGCAAATATTAATCTATGGAATTACCTAGCTTTCACCTTTGAGTCATTTTTGTAACCAACTCTTGAGAAATTACGCAAGAAAAATAACTAGATCACCAACAAGATCAATACTATTAAAAAAAAAAAAAAATTCGGTACCCTTACTACCATCTTATTGCCGTCTAAATAAATTTCGAGAGTTTTTAACTTTGCAAATCGAAATTCAAGTACTCAAACACAAGAGAATTTCAGTAAACAAGCCGAACTCATCAGTGCACGCTGGATACAAATTTCTTTATTCGTTTAGTGAATGTTTGCAATTGTTTTGATCGGAATGTTTGCGATCTGAACTCGTCTTTGCGCAATATGATAGAGCTAGGCTCGTTCATGATCGTCAAAGGTTTAATGAAGAAAAATATCATTTTATAAGAGTTTTATCATTACAGTAATTCATTTTCTTTTTAAGCAACCGATCAACAGATTAAACCATACCAGTTAATAGAATGTCTACAACATATATTTCAGATTTGATTTAATATTACACAGCACATTCTCAATATTAATAAAAAAGACTACAAAAACGATTCTAAAATCGTAGTTTTGCTGCTTAAAAGCCAAATATACATATTTTTGGGGGGATAAATAGAAAATCTATAACAAACCTTTTAGTCCAGGATATATGACTGCATGGAAATAAAAGAACAAGTATTAATTGTTAAAAAAGCGATCTGTTGCAAAAAATGTACCATCACATCAATAAATATAACTACGGAATATAATACTTGTAATGCATATATGAAACGATAGAAACATGGCAGAAGATTAAAAAGAATCCATTTATCTTTCCAAGCAATTTACCCTCAAAAAAGAATTAAAGTTTTTATATATACCATTTAAAAGACATAAAATTCAATATGAAGTTAAAATAACCTGAAGAAAAATTTTATTTGAAAAAAAAAAATGAGTTTATTGTTCTAAACATATATATTACACTTAAAACAATAGGGAGTTACGATATCCCATTATATTCTCCAGTACTAATATATTCCTCTCCATTTCTAAAAACACTCACAGAAAGAAAAGATTACCAAAGGGATCCCCAGTCGCATCGATTCTGAGTTTAGATATTTTACTACAGAAGAAAAACAAATAAGAGAACTTTTTAATATTTATTTGAGACTGAACGATTCACGTTTTGTCTATCGCCATTTTGACGTAGGATTCATGGTTGCTTTATTGCTATTTTGTATTAGCCGATTGAATCCAGACGAGCCGATTCTTTATGTAAACAGATGGGTGTTGGGAAATGTATATTTCGAAATATATTCAAATGAGGTACGGAACTCTCGCCGAGGATTTTAAAAGAATTTCTTGGTACTTGAGTGGATAAATAGAACATGTTCAAGTTTTGCGCCATTGTTCGAATAAAATAGAATAGAACAATTGAGAAATGTGCTAGGATTAATAGATTTAAAAAAAAAAAAAAAAAAAAAATTTAAATATTACAATGAAACTAGAATTTTCCGATACAGCTTTATTGATTCTATCTATGGATGGATTTTAAAATCGTTCTATTTTAAATTATATACGTTAAATATGAGATTTAAACCAGCAGCACAAAAAATGATTTTAGCCGAAATGCTTATGTTATGAAATTAGAGCTTTAAAAGTTTTGCTTCAAGATCATCTAAAAGATATTTTACAGCAACCCTAACTCTCTGCAAGAGACAAAACTTGCAGTGTGCTGTTATTTTCAAAAATGTTTCGTGAAATTTATATTTAGTGGCGCTAAATTGAAACAAATACAGTTTTCTGTCAAATGTGATGTCTGTTTTATGATAAATTTTTTATGAAAGGTGCAGAGAAAAATTGAATATTTATAAATTTAAATAACTACATAATTTACAGAGCGAGTCCACAATCTTCCGATGCATAAGATTTTCAAAAGTAGGCGATTTTTGGTATGTTAAAGTTAGCGAATGATAAATCAAATGCTTCAAAAATCAACTGCAATATAAAAGTGCTCTGTTTATTTTATATCTATATAATTATATCTATATATAATAATATGTTTATTTTATATTATATCTTAATTGAATACCCTCCTACCACATATTCTTATTTTTATAATTTTAAAAAAAAATTAATTTAGGCATTAAGGGTCAATAATAGTATGCAATTGATAATTAATCATTTGAAATTCTAGTATAAGCATGTGCTTTTTAATCGTTCATTTCCTAAACCCATTTGCGTGAATCATCAAGCATCCCACATAGTGTCTCGTAATTAAAATAAATTCGCTATCTTTTTCGGCATAAAAGTTACTAAATGTAGATGCATTTCTCAAAAGAGGAGAAGGAGACCTGTAGCTGTTAAAACTTTGAAACACTCATTTTAAAAAAAGCGAAAATAATACATATAAGATTAATCAATAGAATAAATAGAATCCAGATGTTTTCTTGAGGCGTGAATGTGGAGATTGGGGTGCCAATTTCGGCGTCGACCTCGTCATCTGATCACGGTTCATATATAATTACGAGGTGTATTAGTTGTATTTAGTAGACATTAGAATTGGGTAGAAATAGGCAGCCTGCAATGTTCCTTATGTAATATCTGTTCATCCAATTTGCAGAGGGAACAGTTATAAATCAACGAATTCTATTGTAATAGCGCTTTAAATCGTTGCCACTTGAAGAAACTAATTTTTCAAAAAACATTTGGATTTCGTGTATCATTAAAATTTATAACGGATGCCTCGATTTCTTCAAGAATCCAATTTTCATTTTGAGAAACATTTTGCAATTATTGATTTGTTACAAGATTCTTTTTTATAATGAAAATAAATCCTTAAAACAATTTTAAAACTGTGTTTCACTTTTTCCCCCTCAAAACGAAGAAAATAATACATATTTAATACAGATAATCGTTTGATTTTTCAAATATCACGCGAGCTTCAAAACACACGGAAATAATTATCTTTACTAGATACAGTTGTTACAGTAATATTAACTGCAGTTGAATACCAATTAGGGAGCACAATTTATCAAACTATTCTATTTTGTTCCACAGGTCGAAAATGACAGCCTGTCAAAAGCGACGCCTTGTGTATGTGTGAGCGATCGGTTAACGACGATTTAAAATCCTTAGAACAACAGCGTTGGATCCTTTTGATGAATCATTTCATTGAGGAATAATCGATCTTGACAAGAATGCACACTGACAGCTCTAGCGGCAGTGTGCGTTGCGCGAGGTATATCGTAGTACGCATTTAAGGCTTTACAAGCTGTGCGAAATACATGACAATATCCATGTCAAGAAAGCTCATTTTATTCACTTGACAACCTTGCATGCTTCTTTTTTTTTTTCAGTTATGGATTAAATAACAAAATTCCGTCAAACTCTTTCATTGGCGAATATGAACATTAGTTTCCTCACATAAATGAATGTAAAAAAAATTTTGAAATAGAGAAGGCTATGTAAATATGCAATTTCGACAATTTTTGTCATTAACTCTGAACCATAGTTACAACAGACAGCATGTGAAGGACTTTGGAATTTTAAATCAATACTGAATGACAAGGGGAGTGAGTGAATGTGAAAGTTATTGGCGCAAGAACCAGATCAGGCTATGCTGCGCCAAACAAAATTCAACTGTGGTGTAGTCGTGAAAAATTGAAAAAAAAAAAAAAAAAAAAAATGTTGACAAGGAGGGGCGAAAATAGAGAAAGATCGCTAGGGTAACCCGGAGGCTGCGCAACCCATGTTTACCAAAGACAGTAAACCCCGTGCGGAAGAAAAAGAGTAGTGGGGTGCGTCGGGGTCATTATGCCCGAACCTACCTAAAGAAACCGAGCCCCTAATGTCTCCCCTCACCTGTAGGGTCAGTTTCCTAATATAATTCCCATGGGAAGGGTGCCTGGCTCCACTCCCAGACACTGGGTATGCATTTGAGTCGCCCCTTACGACATGCATGAGCTACAGGGGGACTATTCCATCACACTTGGTCATCAAACGGTTGACTGAATGACAATTTTTTTAGTTTTAGTTTAGTTTTTATTAACGTCTCACTAAAAGCAACACGAGGGCTTTGGGCGACGGACCTCATATTTTTGAACCTCCGTCAAGTGACGAGGACGACAAGTGAGCTGGTACCCTCTCTCCTAACTTCCACAACAAGCCAATGGGAGTCCTTTGGATCCCGACAGATTTAACGTGCATCACCCCCGGCTACACGGTGGGTCTTCAGCGGTCAAGGATCGAACCCACGACTGAACGAAAACCGCCGGTCACGAATCCGAAACCATGATCACTAGGCTATCGCGGCCACGACTGAATGACAAGGAGAATACTTATGCTAAAGATTCAGCACCAGACATTTGAGATTTTGAGTTTCATTAAACTAAAGAGTTACAACGCCATTTATTCCATACGAAGGGGCATTGAAAAAAAAAAACAATATCCCACTTTAGGCATTTTAATCATAAGAAACGTCGAAAACTAATCCTGAATAATCGTAGCCTTTTCTTTTTCTGAAATTGGAATGTCAACCACGCTTATAAATTTGAAACTACAGAAAAGTAACAGTGTTGCGGAAATTTCTGGAGTTTGTTGTTTTTTCCTGCAGAACCACCACTGTTTTCCAGTCATTGATTGATTGGATATATTAACATCGTATTAGAAGAAACACGAGGCCAATTGGCGACGGATCTCGTAATTTTGAACCTGAAGCGAAGTGCATTCTCTTCTTCGTATATATATATATATACCTCTCGCAATGCTATAAATTCGAGATAAATTTATTCTTCCAGTTGATCTGCCTTGCATCATATTATCTTCATTTACAAGTAAATTACGTTAATCTAAAGTAAAATTTAAGTTTTGGTATTGTTCCTTTCAAATGGATAGTTCTTAATACTTTGGGTAAATAAAAGGTGTAAATACAGCAATCCCTCGAGCACGCGCGCAACGTGCTTCACAAAGTCTTTTAAATTTAAGAATTTGTATTAGGGAAAATTACCTTTTGGAACAGATGTATTAGTAAATATTGTCACGCGGAATGCAAGTGAAAGAGTACGGTATTTAATTTCAACTCGAGAACACAAGACTTTGAAATATTCATCTTAGTATTTCTGTAATTCTACACCGGCACAAGGAAAGAAAGATGGAACGTATGTGAATATTAAAAGAAACAGAAAAAAAGGGGACAAAAGCCGAAAAATGTACCTTTTTGTAGGAATCGCTGTGCAGATCTTCTGCGTCGTAGATGGTGTCAGCAGCCATGTTCTCGTACGCGGCAGCCATCTTGCTCTCCCATTCGCCAGACGATCTTTCCATGTCTTCCTCGCTCAGTTTGCTGCTGTATCGTCTGCGCATATGGTGGCGACCATAAATCTAAAGGAAGGAATGCTTTCGTGGTATATTCCATAAAAAAAAAATTTCAACGTCTTGCGTGAAAAAAGTACATTTCAATTTAGTTAATCTTATGTAACATTTAGAAAATTTATTCCCAAATTATGTAATATAAATAAAAATTTTAAGACTAATCGGAGTTACTTTAAAAACTACCAATCAATTATAAATTGACATATATTAAAGATTCATTTTTAATACTAAAAAATAATTCAAGAAATAGAATAGTATCAAATTTCCGTTACAAGTCACTGAAGTCGCAATCTAACACACTAATTGCTGATGTTACTGATTGGGGCCTATTTTAGCTCCAACCCATGGTGATGAGGATAATTGGGAGTGAAATTCTATCATTTTTTTTGTCTACGTTATAACAATCCTTGCCAGTGTATTCATGGATTTCAGCCCTTTTGAAAAATATGTCGATGGCGTCATTTGGCGCTATTTTTTCCACGCCAAGGAGTTTAAATAGGGTTTTACCGACAGTGTATGCTAAATCTTTACTTCCTAAATAATTATAAATTAATAATGACATTATATCACAAATTGCGGTTCCATTCATTTATTTCGACCGATACTTTAATTCTCCATTTGGTTCTTTTAATTAACGCCTATAAAAATTCCAGAAGTAAGGAATTATAAGCAGAACAAAAATTTTGAAATTAGATGCGGATTTTTTGATTAACGATCACTCAAGACTGTACATATCTAGTTATAGTGAAAGTAATTCCAACAGAAACAACAACTATGGCATAGTCCGTCCAAAAAAATCTGGTCAAAGTGCATCACTTTGCGTGACCGAAACGAAACATTGAAAACACGAAATTTTAAAACTACTTTCTGGTTACTGAAAAAAGGGATTGCTGAAGACTAAACCGCATGAAAACTTATTATACAGAGAGAAGTTCAGCCGAAAAAAAAAAGGAGTCGTCTCATCCCGGCAGATCAATATCACTCACCGTGACAGCAGCGAAGAGGACGATGAAGATGAGCGATGCAGCTCCGATGACGATGACAGCGATGGCCCACTGAGGGATGGGGGGCTCTACGTTGTCTTCCTCAGGTGGAGGGGTGGGTGCCTTGAGAGGCTCTTCTTGAATCACTGGAAAAGAGAAAAAACAATTTACCTACCATAACTTTTGACGTTAAAACTATGACATAAGCACAAATCATAAGTGAGTGTATTTTTATGGCACAATTGCCAGATGTGGCCATACTGCAACAAACAAGGCAAAGCTGTGATTAAGACATGTGAAAGAATTTAAAAGATAAAAATTGGTTGACAAGGAGGGTCTAAAATAGAGAAGGATCGCTAGGGTACCCCGCGGACGCATCACCCACGTTTACCAATGACAGTAAACCCCATGGAAAAGAAAACGATCACTTAGGGATTCGATAAGATTTTTCTATCTCGGGAAAATAGAGAAAAAACAATTGAATAGGAATAAGTCGAAACAGTTAAGAGGTTCTGGATATGTAAACATTTTTGTTTAATAAATGAATAATATTCGTTAAACACCATATATACATTAAATCATACATCAACAAAAATGTTCAGTCGGCATATATTAACACAGAAGAATTTGAAACCAGTATTTTTCGCTGTCTACTGTTATATACTGTTAATTATCTTAAAATGTTAAAAGACTGTTGAAAGAACTGTCAAATTTTCATTCGAAGTTAAAACGTATTTCGATATATAACAAAATCTGGTTTTTTTTTAAATCAAGATAAAATTCTCATATTAAAATTATATCTGCGTTAATAATTTATATCGTAAAGATTCTCATCTAGCAATGCTTCTTTCATTAGAATAATAAATGGTAAAACTTCAAGATGCATTATCCAGAGTTCTTCGTCCAGTGAACAGAATGACCATCTGTTCTAAACATACAACAGTGAAAATATTTCTCGGTGTTGAAAAACCTCTTCAAATCAATGTTTATTAAAAACACACAACTGCAATGTTTTATTACTACACCTTGTATAGTCTATCACAAAACTATCTAATATACGAATGAATGTTGCTTAAGTTTGCATTCATATTTTAAATACGAGGGTGGTTCAGAAAGTAGCTGTATTTGAAGGCAGACGGCGTTAACTCTTGTTACCATTGGATGCTGCTAGAAGTTGAACAAAGCCGAAACGAATTTTGCATTGATTCATAAGTTAGTTTTGATTTGGTAGTCATTTACTACCAAATAAAATTTTATAGCTGCATTGTAAAAAAGTCGACGTCATTTTGCGTCGAGTTGTCACCGTTGGCGAGACGTGGATTCATCAATATGCACCGGAAGGCAAGCAAAAATCAAAACGTTGGGTTGCTTCCATTTAAGGTTTTCTACAAAAGGAGATGATCTTATCGTCCGGAAAAGTAATAATAAAGACGTTTTGAGAAGCTAAAGGAGTCATGGTGACGAATATGAGTAATTGAGACTTAGGTAGTAGTCTAGAGAGTCATGATGACGAAAAACAAATAAATTTTGATGCTGTGAGCATCAGCTCTTGGAATTTCTAAAGACTTTTTGAAAGACTCTTGTATTTCTCTACATAGTTATTCTCCAGAGTTATACATTTCCCTCTGCATTTCTTGTCCTTTTGAAGGACCTACCTATAGAACTTAGTAGATTATATCTCAGAAGAAAATAAATAAATAAATAAATAAAAGAGAAGATTGTTTCTTCGGATAACTTATGACGAAGAATACGAGCAAACGAGGCTGAGACAGCTGTCTTCTGAATTATGATGCTCGCTAAAAACAAATCCTTTTCGATGCTACGAGCACGTCTCTTTCAGGCTAGTTATCAAGGAGTTTTAATTTCTGGCGTTGTTGTGGAAGAGAGTCGTTGCAGACCTATTGAACGATCCTCGTAATTTAGAGTTAGATATCTAATGATTACCCAGAACGTTCATTAAAAAATGATACAATTAAATTAAAAGAAAACGAAAGCGATTATATTTACGAACATATTTTGCCATCAGAATCCAATTCCACAACGTGTATCAAATTTTTAAAACGTTAATCTAGGTATTAATTTTCCAATGAAAAAGAAAAGATTTGAAAAAAAAAGTTCTATTCAAAAAATTTACCAGACACATATCGTAAGCAATATTATTTCTCTAAGCAACTGAACATTATTTCCAACCTCGTAAAAGTAAAAGGAATGGCATAACAAATATAAAGAATTAAAAGAAATTACAAAGGAAAATAATATCAAACGAAATCCTCTTTCTGCTTCAATCTGTATTTAACACAGAAGCGGAATTAAAAAGTTTTGTACACAGAATCTTCGCATAGCCAACAAATACATTTACGATATTTTAACTTTCCCAAAAGAACGTTCCGTTCTCCCATTTAAACCTTCTCTCGTTCCGTCCAAATAAGGGCGACATGGCTTTAAATATTCCGGAGGACTGCGAAAGTTTTAATTGGATTTCCTCAATGGCATCTCTATGGTCCTAAAGCCGATTTGGAATTCATGAATAAATTAGCGCGGCCAACCCTCGAAATCCGTCGGAAATTGGAAAACTTAATCCACTAGGGAATGGACTCTGCCCAAAACGAAACCCTGCACCGAGAACTTTTCTCGTCGAAACAATAAGCAACATATCTCTCGGCGTATGGGTATAACTAGTATTCGTACACAATCAGCGTCATTTAGTTAGGACTTAATAGGGTCCCCGTCTCGGAGATTTTCAAAGGCAATTGCATTCACACGTAATTTGTTTCGCTCTCGAAACAGTATTGTTCATTGCTAAGATGATTTAGGGTATGTTCGATGAAATAAATATTTCTCTTGGCGAATGGAGATTTTGGATAAGTTTTTGGTTTTGAATCGGTTGATTTGTATTCTGCGCAATAAAGAGTCGAGGAGAGGGATGAATAATTGAAATATCATGTGCGTATTAAATATATTGACAGTCGAGTTCTTTGAAACCAAATCCAATGACATTATCAACACCGCATTTAATTAAAAATAATATTTAAATAATTTTCGAAGTATATCTTTAATGTTTATTGTTATAAAAGTCCGATTTTCTTAAGTCTTTTGTTTCGCAATATTGCTTGCTTACTTACTTTCTATACAATTAGTCGAGCTGATGCAGAGGATAAGCATGCCTGACTTGTGATTGATTTTTCATTGACGTAGCAATTCAAGCAGATTTTAAATTAAGCTGTTACAGGGAGATGACAAATTAATCATCAGATTTAAATTTACAACAGCTCAAAAAAGTGATACAAATATGAAAGTGAACAATATCTCATAAGAAAAGGGAAACCTTTTAACTTTGTTTTCAAACAGTTGTTTATAATCTACGAGTCAACCATTTTTCACTCGACAAATAGATAGGGTCGTCCAATTCTTCTCACAGAAGTTGGCGCATATCATTGGCGATTTTCGTATGAATGCGTAATTACGGACGTAAGATATCCGAAACGGTAGGTCGTGGAATACTTGGTTCACAATTAGCGCTGACAACTATGAATTAAATAAAGAGCAATCAAAGTCTAACCTCTATATCATGGGTTTACCTGGTCTCATTTTTTTTAACACAAATAGTATTCTTGAATGGGTGAACCCATTGCAGAATATTTGTTGCACTGATGGAAGAGGTAAAGATTTGATATATTCTAAAACACACAATGATTTCCAGTGGTTTGTCGCCATTTTGAGGTATGTGACGCAGAAAATAAAGATTTTATATACAGTTTCTTTTAAAAAAGAAATGAGTTCGAGCTTATCTGGTAGTTCACATGGAAAAATGAAAATATGGAAATAAAAACATTTGCTTTCCCCCTTAACAGCAATTAAGTGAACAACTGATACATTTGGAAAAAAAACTCTTTTAAATCCTAATGACTATTCTGCAAACTCTTTGTATTTTAACACGATCTCTTCAATGTTCAAAGCTACATTTTATCATGATTTTTACTATGAGGTCGCACACACAAAAAATATCAAATAAAATGTCTGTAGAGCATATTTCTTCGGTTTCGAAAAATACAATTAGCATTCGATCGTTTTTTTTAAAATTGAATTTGTATATATATTTTAATCTTAAAGATGATGACTTGCTTTCACCGTTTAAGAAAGGGAAATTGGTTTTGCTCTCGGATTTCTGACGCAAAGACCAAGAACAGATTTAGAGAAGTTTTGCCTAAAATTCACTATTGAAGAAATTAACTAGGAAATAAACTACCAATATCATAAAATAATTTGATTTGCCAGCCTTTTTTAGTTTTTTACGCAAAGAACCATCAGTCAAAAAATCCAGAATAATGAGTAATGATAAAGGTCAATAAAATATATACTGATATAAAAAAAATGGCAGTTTTATTATGTCGAAACGAAAGTATAAAAGATGGATAAAAATACAAATATCTTTCTACGTCGAAAAGCTTATTAATCAAAAGAACAAACACATGATTTTCTTACTAATTTTGCAAAATCCACAGCATAGAGTCATTAAACTATGCCCCAACAGTTAATATCAATTCCGAGGGAATTCAACAGGAAACAAAAATAAGCCACCATTACATGGAATCACTCTTTCAACCTTGGTTAGTTAAGATGGACTTTACTTCTTATTTCGATAGATCAATGGAGAAGCTAGTTCTTTTTTCCCTCGAATAGATTCGTGCTCTTTGGAATATTTTCTTTAGAGGAAATTGGATTATATCATTGATCTCCACCGGGGCTTTCCATTCCATTTTATTTCGTCTTGGACATTGTCTGGGTATATTAATGAGGATGATTTCTTTTGTTACTGCTGCTTACATTGATTAGATATAAATATATATC
>BMAW01098759.1:0-117500 GCA_019974015.1 Nephila pilipes | reverse complement strand
GAAGTACAGCTAAGGCACTTTTCTGTCGTTGATTTTACTGAAACCTGTACAAAGTGTGAAGACACACCTTTAATGTGAACAATTGGGTAGGGTAAATTAATCCTTAATTGAAAAATATCCAGCGATTGTCAACAAAAAAGGTGTTTTCTCCAACGTGATAATACAAGACTGCACTGCACAAGATGAACCCTGGAAAAAAATTAATGAATTGGGATAGAAGGTACTGCCTCACATACCATACGCCATCAGATTTTCATTTATTTCTATCACTACACTATTACAAGTGGCAAAAAATTTGAAAATTCGGACTTTATATCCAAATTACCATCTCCAGATATTTTGCTTTAATACCAATTGATTTTTATAGATCCTACTAACGGTTGTTAATAAGGAGAATGATTATATAAATGTTTATAAATAAAACTTTGGCAAAAGTCTTTTGCTTGAATTTAATGTAGAAAAACGACATTACTTTCCAGTACCCCTAATATATATATATATATACAGGCTAAGAAATCTAAAATTTAATCAAAACGTGTGCATGGGTGCTTATTATGCTCGGTTATGATAACACAAATCGGGTTAGGGAAAAACATGGTATTCCAAATCTTTCTCAAATAAATAATAAATAGGGGTTTTCAAATAGATTCGTAATTACTTCAGAAATACCCAGATAACAACATTGAATGAACATTTTTTACATTTATCTACATGCCAGGTTTTTTTAACAGATGTTTTTTTATATATTTTGTTAAAAAAAAGTATATATTATGCTCTATTTTAACGTGTATAGAATTTAGTTTTCTTGTGACATTTTTAAATGAATGTAGATAAGGTTCCTGGTGTAACAGGCTCTTGTTTTATTACAAAGAAAAACATTTTATTCCATTGAGGCTAATTTAAGGTGTCGCTATTGGACCGTGTATTAATTGATATGGTCTTATGGGTTGATTCGTTTTATTGACCTCTCACTATAAGGAACACGAGGGCTATTGGCGTTGGACCTCATAATTTTGAATTTTGGTCAAGATTCGACACCTGAGTTGGCACTCGTGTCTCCTAACTTCTACACCACACCAACAGCAGAAATTTGTGCCTCGACAGATTTTAGGGGCATCGGCCTCTGCTACACAAAGTGGGTCTTTAGTGACGACAATGATCCAAACTATGACTCGATCAAAACCGCTGGCCTTGACCGTATTAGAAGATTGCTAAATTAGTGTGCACTGAATAAGAATAGTGATACGTTAGAAAATGACCTTATTAGGTTAAAATGAAATGAATGTATTTTATGAGGCAATAGCTATGAATTAGTAATGCTTTGTCGGATTACTGTAAGAATGCTTATAATGACGACCAAAGAGGTCCGGCTATCAAAGGAAATGGAACCCCAGACCATAACTAACGGTTGAGGGCGAGTGTGGCTTGTAATCGTGAAAGCAGGAACAGCACGTTGCTTTGGTAGTCAGCAGACACGTCTTCAATGATCGTCAGGACACACTTGGAAGAGGGATTCATCGCTAAACGCTATACGTCTCTAATCAGCATCATTCCAGCCTGATGGAGTCAAGCACTATTGTAATCTGGCTCGACAGTGTGCAGGCGTAGTGGTCGGTAGGAGCGTAGATTTCACTCTATCAACCATCTGTGAATAGTCATGATGGACACTCGTGTGCGGTTCGCACGTCTGATGATAACCATGAATCAGGCGCTGTGACAGCTGATCTGACAATTACTCTGTCCTCTCGATCTGTTGTGGCCGTAGGTCGACCACTACCATCCTGACCCTGAAATCTGCCATTGTCCACCCATTTTTGTCAGCATCGTTTAATCGCTGCATCACTTCGACCCATATGACGAGCGATTCTCCGATTTGCTCAACCTGCCCCTTTCAATCCAATGATACGACCTCTTTCAAACTCCGATAGTTGCTCGTAATGAGCTCGAATCCAGCGGCTAGGCATTTTTTCAGCAGCTTAAAGCAGTTTTTTTTAAAGTTTTTTTTTAAGCAGGTTTTAATTTTTTAAGCAGTCAAAGCAGTTTTTTTCGCAAAGCAACAAAAAGCGCTGTAAATCCCGCTAGTCATTCGACACCAAATTTTAATCATTTGAATGTTCGGTCCAAATATCTTTAGCTTTAAAGAAATATTACAAAATAAGCCCAATTTTATTAAATTTGTGTCTATTCTTTCAATTCAGTTTTTTTTTTTTTTTTAACTTTCACGTAGCATTTCTCCGAAGCTAGGTCCGCCGCAGCTGAATTTCTTAATAAAGTGTGTAGCATTTCTCCGAAGCTAGGTCCGCCGCAGCTGAATTTCTTAATAAAAATTGTAAGAAACGATTTGAATGTTTGATATCCACAATTATTTGTGAAAATATATCATATTTTTCAAAAAATATTGTAATCACATTGTCTGAATGAGTAATTATTTTCTTATTAATCAGGCAATATTCTTTTAATAGGAAAAAAGAAAATCATTAACATGAAAACTATTAAGATTTTAAGACTATAGGTTTTTATTGGCTTATACACAATACATTGAACTCATAAATTACTTACTAGAGCACATATTTTTAGAGCATTCTTTTATTTGATTCTTCTTTCGAAAGTGTATTTTTGGTTAAGGTATACTTTGACTTGTGGTCGAAAAAGAATGCCAGTTGCCAAACAAATGTTGAAGCTAGCACTCGATATTACTAGTTGTTAAGAACGAATAAAAACTTATTTTATATAAGTAAAGAAATTGAACCAACAAGTTTTAAATATATATATAGAATGTGAATTAAATGTTTTTAATAGAAAGATTTATCTATATATAAACTATGGTCTGTCTTAGACTTTTTGTTTTCATTAAAAAATATATTTATAATTTAGGTTCGAGTACTGCAAGACAAATTATGCTGACAGGAATGTCTAATTATTTTTAAATTCAAGACCAAGCTCGATGTTATTATAGAGCTTCTAGCACGAGGTATCAGATGAGAAAAAAGTTAAATATTCTACATTATTAACACGCATTCACAAAGGGGTTCGGAGGGAAACATTAGTATTATAAAAATGACAATGCAAGGGGATTGCAATTGTTTAACCTATAATAAGTTAGACTTTTTGTTTAATTTGTTTTCCTCCTATTTAGCATCATACATCTCGTTTCATGTCCTTTTTCAAATAAATTCCAATTGTCTAAGGCGCATATTTTGCAACGAAAATTTACGCCAGTCATCAGTTTAAAATTAGTTGGCAGTCGGTTTGGTACACATATCTTAGACGATTTGTCATAAAATTTGACACATATACATTTATTGTTTCTTTTATAGAAGAGGACCATAAATTTTATAAACTCAGCAAATTTTTTCCTGTTCCTTAATTCAAAAATGTGCTGTTTTCGTTGAGTTCTCAGTAAGAAAATATTTCACACTTACAAGTTAGCGTGAGATTAATTTAGGTATCGCTATGCAATTTTTTATATCAAATCTAGCTTGTAAATTCTGAAAAGTAAATTGTTTCTTTGTAATAAAAGTACTCGTACAGCTAAATTTTATTATGAAGTACTCGTACAGCTTTCATTTTCAATTTTTCTGAATGGCATTTTAGTAAATGCAAATGCCACATGATTCAGTAAAAGAAAGTTCGATCGAATTTTAAGGAGGAAAAAATATTAATATTATGTTACGAAATTGATCCGCTTAACCTAGGATTATCCAGATGGGTGCAGCAGAACAGATTTGACTCCTGTGCCATTGACCAACGGTCACAATGAACGAAATTTTTCTTGTGATTATATTTTGAATTCATTGACAAATGGCAGTAGCTGTCTGGTTAACCCAATTACAATCCACTGTGTGCAAAAGGGAACGGCCCTTTCGCTGGTTTAGTTTTCTATTTTTATCTTCGATTTTATCTGTGTTTTTTTGTTCTATATTTGTTATAGTTTTTACCAGTAAGATAAAAATGTGTTTTACGGAAGAGCTTCTGAATTTTATTTTAGTGATTTCAATAGCCAGCACGATATGTTGGAGCCATGAATTCGGAGCTGCAGTTCAAGAGAAAAAGCAGCCTCGGGATCTAGGATAGACATTTTAAGTAAAACTTCCCAGATTGATACAGCTCATTAATCTTATTTCTGAAATTGTTTTTCACTTTGGGTGAGTGTATTTGGAATCTTCATTTTATGTCGGATAGACATTTTAGTACTTCTGAGCGTTGTGTTCTTTTTCAAAACGGTCTCTCTGAGAGGATTGCCCAACATACTAGGACAATTGTTGCAATGTGATGATTACAAGTGTAAGATGTTAAAATGCCTTGAAAGATCTGATGGGAGAATAGAACACCCCCTCCCTCCGCCATCTGCTCTCCCGGCTGTCGCTTCTTTCCACCAAAGCCCCTACTCTTTTTTCGTTCTGCGATCGTCCGTCGCATAACGCATGCAAACCCTAATACCGCAAAGAATACACAAGAAAACGAACGATACATTATTTTTTTAGACCTGCTTTGTTAAAACACAATTGAAAAATATTACAGTACATATGTAGGAGTAATTTTGAAATGAAGATTTATAAATTTGCCAATATGAAAATTATATCATAAAACTCAAAAACTGGGACTCTGTTTGCGTTGAGATCGATTTTGACATTTGTTGTAATGGGGATAGAAAATTCAAAATATCTTTCTGCATCAGACGTATTTAAGACATGGATATGAACCAATCAGCTTTGATTATAGCATTTCTTCACACTGCTATAATTGATGTTGTTATAAGGATTGCAAACTTTCAAATTTACTTTAAATCCTGTTGTACAATTTTACATTGTATTTTCAATTTCTATTTTACTCTTCATATTTGTTTAGTTTTTTGTGTGAGAAACCTTTTTTGAGATTGCAGTTTCTGTTGTGCGATTGCCACATTTAGAAATCCCTTTATATGTCGTAACTTTTATCTTTTTTTGTACAATTTTACATTAAATCCCCAACTTATTATTTGGTTATGTGTAAGCCTTTTCTATCAGATTTCAGAAAGGGGGAAAGCATTGTGGCCTTCATTTGTATAGATTTGATTTGAAAATATTCAAGAACATGAGCGGACTGAAACTCTGGTGATGTACAAAAATTGGAAGATTTTTATGAAGGAACTGAAAAGAAATTAAATTTTCTCATAGGTATGACTTATGATAGGACGTTTTTCTCATAGGTATGTAACATTTGTAGTTATTTCACTGTTCATATTTACATGGATGTATTCTTTGCACGTGTTGTTTATGAATAATACACTAATACCTTAGTTATGTTAGGGATTAATTTTGGAGGATATAAAGAACCAGAGTGGTTTTTTTTTGTCGTCAAAGTCCTCAAAATTAAACCTTGGTAAATTATTTATTTTAGTGCTAATTTTAAATATTTATTGCTTTAAGCTTTTTGATCTGATACTTATGCAAACAAATACATAAATTTATTAATGGCTTAAAATATTCTGACAAATGGTAAAATTATTCATTTTTATATACAAGTGTTGAATTAAAAAAGATTTCATCTAGTTATATATGAGTAAAGTAATTATTTTAATATAGGCACAAAGCTACAGTAATATTTATTTTTATTCTGATCATAAAATGCAATAAAATTCATATTTGTTGTTGGGGTACATAAGAAAAGAATATCATCATCCTAACAAGTCGTTATAATTCGAGAAAGCAGGTAGCTCTGCCATCTGTAAATATAACCTGCTAATTTCGTGTGATTGCTGTTAAAATCTACAGTAAAGAATGGATCCCAATCTCTAAGAAATTTGTCCTGTTATCTGAAATGCTTGTCTTGTATTATTACTTTCCTAGAGCTATTGTTCGTACAAAATCCTGATTATTTATAGTACCATCTTTCCGATTGTATAATAAAGTGAAAACAATAGTCATCAAAATATTTTTTATAGGGTTTTATCTCTAAAATTTTGTTCACAATTAATTCATAGTTTGGAGGGATACTTTATGTAAAATCATGTTCTACAATATATTGCTTACCATTCCTATTCAGTGAAAGATGAAGAAATTGAAGCTAGTTTTAATGATTTAAAATTATTCTATCTGTATTAAATGAATTAATAAATATCCAGATTTTTTTCTTATATTCATGATTAGCTATTGTATTGATAGTCTTTCAAATGTCCTGCGCATTATGTTTCTGTGGAGAAAAATATATAACTAATTTGTATGTATTTGTTTTTAATGTGTTCATAAAATAAACGTTTTTTATAATTGTGGCTACGGTAGCCTAGTGGTTATGGTCCCAGCGCGCGGATGTTGGTTTTCGACAAGCCGTAATTCACTATAGACCGGATGTGTATCAGGCTGATGCACGTCAAATCGTTCGCATCTCTAAGTCCTCCCGTTGATATGGTGGGAAAATTTGGAGAGGATGGTGTTAGCTCAGGTGTTGTCCTCGTAACTTGACCGAGGCAAGAAATTACGAACTCCGTCGTCAATACCCACCGTGTTGCTCCGAAGTTAGTTTGCGAATAATCACTCTCTAATTGTATTATTATGTTTTATATTAATAAATTCAGAATTTGTGTTCTTTTTTATAACATAATTTCATACAAATAGAATGTGTGGAGTAAAAAATAATTAAAAAGGGTTTTGTAGAAAATTTTATGAAGCAATACAATACAGTGCCGCTTCTTCAACAAATGTTGATCAATCGCTTCCATTTTTTTTCTCTGTGCTCTATATGATACATTTAGTAAAATTATTGATCTATTTTTCGAGTAAAATGGGAATGTTTTAAAAAAATTACTGCAAGAATGTCGGAATATTTAGTGTATGTTATTTTACATATCAATAATGTATTTTTTTTCTTCTTCTGTCAAATTAAGTAATTTAAGGTCAAATTGACATTTAAAGCTGCTTAAACACTGTTTATAATATTATAAACAATCATGTAAAATTATTATTAAATTCAAAAGTAGGTGATTTCAAAAAATTTCCATTTTTTTTTTAACTTAAAAATCTTAAAATTACATCAACAGTATATCCAAACTTCGTCTGTAATCATGATCTTGAATAGAAACTCTACATGATGTCCTAAAATAATTTTTTTAAATGCGTAAGTAAAATAAAAATGGTACGAAGCATACCGTGGGTTCAATGGGAGAACTGTGAGCCTCGACAGATAAAATGTGCATGAACCTCGGCTCCACGGTTGGCCTTTAGTAGCAACAAGGCTCGAACCGACGATTCGACGAAAACCGCCCACGTGAGTCAGTGACCACTAAGCTACAGGGGCCACCCGTAGCTTTAGAAGAGAAAACAGTAAATTACTTCTCATGATAGGTGTATAGGGTAAAGTTATTTCATATTAAAAGATGAAATCAACATTTAAGCTAACGATTGTATTCACTGGGAATGATTTCAAAATCAGGCGCCCGCAATTCTGATATAGCGATAGGCATTATTTCAATTCAAAGGATATGTTTTTGTATTCTGTGAAAGAAATCTATTTCTTCAGTTTCATAACAAACCAAAAAACTTCCCCCTTTTTTGCTATCTATTCCCAAAAAATCTGTCTCTAGTCTCTGGTTTATGATGTTCTGAAAATGCAAAAAAATGTAATTGCTACATTCCCCCAAAAGCTCAACTGGCTAGAAAGAAAAACCGTTTCCATAAATTTTTCGAATCATCACATCTACAAAATCATCACATTCTTTATCTAAAGGTAATAGCTCCTCAAGTACAACATGACTTTCGTTGAAGAGCTCTTCACATGGACTTCTTTCTGTATCCAGTGAGTCGATTTCCGCTTCATCATTCGTATTCGATAACAAATCATCCTCAATGCCATCCACAGAATTTGAAAGTCCATACTTTTGAAGGATTTGTTTGAGTTACATGCGAATTCATGATTCGGCATGTGCTTCAAAAAGCTGTGCAAAAATATGCAAGAAAATAAAAGTTTGATTGATTATTTATTAAAGTCGAGCTTTTAAGCAACATGAGGTTCAAAGAGACGGGCCTCGTCTCTTTGAACCTCAGTCAAGTGATGAGTATGATGTCTAACTTAGCACCTACCTCTCCAAACTCTCCCAGCATGACATGGATAAACTTGGAGCCTCTATTGACTTAAGGGGCATCAGCTTCGCGACAAGGGGTTTCTTTAGTATCAGAACTCAAACCCACGATTTGACGAAAGAACACCGACCGCGAGTTCGTTATCGTAAAAACTAGGCAACCACTGATTTGGGACGTACTTCTATAGTAATTTCTGACAGGTGAAAGGAAATAAAATTTGTTTCCAATGAAGTTCAGAGATTTAAGCTGAATTCGTAGAGCATTGAGAATTTGGGGGTTGTCTTATAGAACAAATATATACTAAAACTTTGATAAAGTCTTAATCTTATACCTCATCTGATTTGAAATCAGAAATATAAGTTAATTGGAAACACAGCCGGTCAGGAATATCTTAAATCCAGAATAGGAGATTGGAAAAAAATTAAATGAAATAAAGCATACTTACAAAAAATCATCTTTAAAAACAATCGATCAGTTGCATGATTTAAATCTACAAAATAATTTTCCGTTTAGAAAATATAGCTCCGAATGTCATTGGTTATTGGTGATAACAGTTGTAATTTAGATTTTGTTGAATCTGCGCAGAATATTTTTAATCCACCCCTCCCCTACCACATTTCTTTCATACATTCAAGCTGCTGAAAATTTTAACCCTTTGAGGGACAGTGTATAAAAATATTAAATTATAATTAAAATTCATCTGATATGAATTAATAATGTTAAATGGACATAATATCAATCGACAAAATTAATTTTTATTTATTTCCTGATTTCATAGAGCCGGTACATATAATATACCACCACCCTCTAGGACATCTTATTGTACACTCATTCTTCCCTCGAAGCTCCTGTACTCCTTCGAAGAAATATTAAATATTTTCATAAAAAAGTATATTATTTTAGTTAATTTGGGAAAGATACTTTTAAAAACACTTTAAAAAATTAAAACTTTATGATATATTTTTATTTCTATGAGTGATATTTTGTGCGAAAATGGGTTAATTAATTTAAGTTAAACTTTTTTTATTCATATATATGATTTTCATAATTGAATGATATAGCTACTTTATAAACTTAGTAAAGCAAATTTAGTAGAAAAGCATATGAAGTTTTATTTTAACTAAGGCATATTTTTCACTGCATATACTGTAAAGATATTTTCTTCCTCATTTGTATCTGAAGTTAACTCCGATCCATCAAGGGAGCTCTTTAATCAAACAAGTGTTTTCAATCGAAAGTCCCCGTGTAGCATTCTTTGAAAAATATTTTTTAGAAATATATGTATATAAAAATTTAATCATAGCTAGGTTGTAAGGCTACTATAAATAAAATTGAGAATAAGCGTAGATCCCTAAGAGTTCAAAAACCATGGTCTTTGTTCCCATTCGAAACATACCCTCTCACATATGTGATGGGAAAATGTATCCAAAAGGAAAAGAAAAAATGTCATCCCTCCTTATTCTGAAGTATTTATGGGTTGGATGCTCTGTTCTTCTTACAAAGCTGGTAATTCTTTGCTGTATTGCATCTTTTGTTATACCTTTCTTGAATCATTTACATCCTAGTTTTCTTAGATTCTTTGATGAAGTTCATCGCTAAAGGCAATGAACCCCTACTGTCGCCCTTTAATTGTCGGCAACTTATAGTCTATTTTTATTTCATGCTAAAACTATACATCAATTATCGTTTGTAAGTTTCATGCCTATCAACAACACCAAACCCTAATCTGCTGTCTCCAGCCGGTTTTATCTTAGATGCCTGAGAAGACTCTCCCTCCATCTTTGCTATGTTAGATATTTTGCAATAGTTTAGAGTGTGAGAAATCTTTTTTCTCCCTGCGATTTTATTTGTTGTCTTTTCAATGGCACGCACAGAGTTGATTAATTTTTATTAGCTATTAAATGGGCTATTGTTTTAGGTGAAGTGCTTTGGCATTCCAGAGCACTTTTCAATTTTTTATCGTTTGCTTCATTTTTAATTACATTTATTTTAAATATAATCAATTTAATAATTTATCGTTTACTTTCATTTTAATATCGGAAAAGTTTACTATTCTTCATTTCTCAAAATTTCATCTTTTACTTTTAATTCTTTTATTTAACTGAGTAATTTAATAATAATTATGAAAATGCACACCTTAATTGGTTAATCTGTCCTTTGGAAAACTGTGCAATAGAATTTTTTTTCCTGATTTAAATTTCTTTTCTTCGGAGAATAATTCTGATTTTTGCCTCACTGGCCCTTTATAACTTATTTAAGACCTCTGTATTTTACTCTAATAAAGTGAACCGTCACATATCAGTCTGAATCGAAAATTTTAGTGCTGTCATCTTTTGCTGTCTACCTCTCTGTGTGGGCGGCGGTATAAATTTTATACCACTTGGTAAAATGATCTTTGCTTCGGACGTAAATGCAAACACCATAGGCCTGTTCTGATGAGTCCGAAAATTTTTGAATTTCTACTAGTGCATCATTAGTTGGAAGTACGCAACGAGGAATGTTCAAGAACTTGATGTTTTGGAGATTGCGAATGAAATTATGAAATTCACTTTTTTCCTTGTTGGGGGCTTCTGCATCCCAAGACAGTCCCAACAACCATAATTTCTGCATGAAGACTTTAACTTTCACAATAAGAGAACCAACCAGACCCAATGAATCGTATAACTTTGCAAAGAAGGACAGAATTGTCCTTTTCGTAAGGATCGAGAGAATATCTTTGTTGTCCAAAGAGAAAAGAAAATTGTCTTTTTTTAGGATCCCAAAGTAATCCAATTGTTTTCACTAAGGTGTGTTCATCACGTCCAATGACATATTTTGACCGCGGTTGCCTAGTGGTCATGGTTTCGGGTTCGTGACCGGCGGGTTTCATTCAGTCATGGGTTCGAGCCTTGGCCACGAAAAACCCGCCGTGTAGCCATGTCTGATGCACGTTAAATCTGTCAGGGCTCAAAGTGCTTCCATTGGCGAGGTGTGGAAGTTAAGAGAGGGGGTGCCAGCTCAGTTGTCACCCTCGTCACTTGAACGAGGTTCAAAATTACGAGGTCCGTCGCCAATATCCCTCCTGTTACTTCTAGTACGACGTTAATAATCATTAAACTAAATAAATTAAATTCCAACGACATGTACTTGATCGTCACTTGAGACTTGTGAAAGAAGTTTATGACTATTAGAGCGCCATTTATAAAGATGCATTCCACCTGCTTTTTTTCATGCTAATTAGATGTTGCTAAATCTGAATCAATTTTTCAAAGTCTGGCGCACCGCTAAGGATATCATCAACGTAAAATCATTATTGACTACAGGAAAATTGTCCTTTTCATCTTCTGCTAATTGAAGAAGGGTTTGAGTGGCCAGAATGATCCGTAGGTCAGAGTCGTTAAACGATAAGTTTTTATTGGAGAATCAACAGAATTTGTCCAAAGAATTCATAACATATCTTGTTGCGAATGGTGTATCTTCATCTGCCTATACATCTTTTTCACTTCAGCAGAAAAAGCAATGATAAGCTTCCGAAATCTAAGAAGAGTAGACCAAAGTTCATTTTTTTACAAATACCCCTTCGAGTTAAAATGTCATTCAATGATATGCCGCTAAACGTCTTGGCAGAAGCATTGAATACTGCTCTTAATTTTAATGTACTTTTTATCAGACTTAAGGATTCTTTAACTTCCTCCATATGACCGATGTTTTCATATTCCACAAGAAATTTATTAAATAATTGTTCAATGGCTAGGATTTTATTTAATCGAATGAAAGTGCTATTAACTCGTTCACTCCCAGCGTATCACAAGCGATAAGCTCGCGTTTGCTCTCCTGTGCCCAGCGATTTACATTAGATACGCTCCGAGAATGCCTGCTGCAGACCAACGTATCTGATGCACGTTAATAAATGTTAAATAAATGTTGGTGAGAACATTTTATTTGTTTTTTTTTTAATGTTACTTCATGGCGATACAATAACGCGAAATCTATATATATATATAGGTTATTTGGAGTGTTGACCTTGGTGATATGGGCTTGGATTTCACTTCTTGCTATCAGGAAGTGGATAATTGTTAAAGACACTTGTTGCAGCGTGGCTCTTTAAATGTAATGACATGATTTAAAGGTGTACTTGCTTTTGGTTTGCACTTTTTTTCTTTATTTTTGCTTTTTAGAAGTTCGAATGAGAATTTATGGATGTTCTTGGGGGTTAGGGCTTTTGGTGCAGATGCTCTCAGCTGTTCGTTTCATTCGGTCGGGTTTTTTATTTGTAGCGACAGTCATGACCAATCGAAAGTATTTATATGACACTAAAACTTGCAAATTAATGAATGAATATGACAGTGATGTTAGGAAAAATAATCCAAATTTGTACACAGCCGTTAAAGGGGGGGGAAGGATGAAAAAGATGTACCCTTTGCTCAAAATCTTGCGTGAAGCGTCAAAAGCTGACAAAATATGTGTGTAAGACATGTGACGTTGTACTATGCATTGAAGAATTTTTTTTTCATAAAAATACCATACAGCAAAATAAGATTCCTTTTATATATCTTAATATTCCACCTAATCATTACATTAATAAATTTATGTATTAAATGCAGTATATTTTGTATTTTCTTAAGATACATGATTTTTTATGTAATAATTTTATGTAATCTTGTGTATAAAACATATAATTTTCGAATAAGTCTTTTTTTCTTTCTTATATTTTAATGTTTAATGCTTTTTAAATAAGATATGTAAATACCAAAATATTCTAATGAATAGCCGATTTTTGAGGAATTTTTTTCGCAAATTAGTTTTGATATTTAAAATCATCTGATCACAGCGTGACACTCCGCGGTAAGAAGACTCTGGACCAGAGAAGCCTTTCTTTTTTCTCCCTCTGGTAGTGAAAGAGCTAATTCGCCTACCAGCCAAATCTTTGTGTAAACCAAGTTCCACTTTATCTTGCACTATTGGCATGTGGACGATATAGCGACCATTATAATCTCTAGAGTGAGTAGCATCAAAATGTTCTAGACAATATTTCAGTTTATCATCCAGAGGTCGTTTTTCTGGTAACGCTTTAACCTCCCAGAACAGTCGTAAAGTATGATCCAAATTTGCGTTTTCCACAGCTAAATGACAAAGACTTTTACTAGTGTCACTTTTCACACTTCCAGTAATTAAATATCCAAAATATGTGTTTTGGAGCAAGATTCGTTTATTGATTCTAATTTAACAGGGGCTTAAAATTTCAAAAAACGTTTTTTCTCCGAGCAATATATGAGCTTTCTAAGTTTCAAAAAATCGAAAGCCTGTCATTGTGATTCGCGTGGGTAATTGTATGTATGAAATATTTAATCGATAGATGGTGTTAAATCAGTAATTTTTGGAACCACTAAAAATTCAATATCTGTTACAAAATCACGATCTTTGTTAGCAAGTACTCTGTTTTTATTTGTTGATTAACTGTTACTAAAGCGCCATTTAATCCGCCGACTGAAACCTTAATTTTATTTCTTTTTAATCCTGTAAAAGTTAGAGCAATCATTTGTTACAAACGAAGCTTTAGAAGCGCTGTCTACTACCTCTCTACACAGTCTCCGGAGTTATCTTTCACTTAAATAGATGCAGTATCGAAAGGAACATAAGTTGGTTTTTCTGGTTGGTTTCAATTTTCTTACAAGAAACCTCCGCTCTCTGAATATGGTAACAGTTTTTCAGATCTGTGTCGTCAGACTGCAAAATATACAAAACGTCCCCATTAAATGCTAAAAATGCAGAGTATCTCACATGACCAGATATTCACAGTGCCTAAGAAACATAAAATCTTTCAGCCCTCTCCCCCATCACTTATTAATACCTTGGAAGAACTCTCTAAAGAAGCAGCAATTAAAATTACAGATCAAAGCTAACTTTTGAAGAAAGTTAATCCTCCCCAGCTCTTCATTCATTTCGGATCTCATAGAAATTTGCAAAATATTCAACATGAAGAAATTAAGCAAACAACCGACCTTATAAATGATTATAAATTTTCTCAAGTAAACATTTAAGCACTTTTAAAGGAATTGAAAAAGAAATGTGAGATCTTTCGTCTAAATTTCCCTACCTCGTGTCAGGAATATTTCGCCGCATTCCAATCTAGCTCAAGCAGATATTTTCTTCTCAAAGTAATTCATACTTAAATCATTCTTTACCTAGCATATCCTCTTTCTATCTAATTTAAAATCGTAGACCATTAACATTCAAGTTCCTTTGCTCGACCCACCCTTGGGGAAGCGCGTTAGCTTAGTATTCATGGTCGTGGACTCATGACCAGCTGTTTACATTGAGTCACGGATTCAAGCCTTGACAACACTAATGACCAGCCGTATAGCCTGGATTGATGCCCGTTTCCTCTATTGTGACTCTAAGTCCTGCCATTGCCGTGGTGTGGTTGGAGTGTTGTGGATGTTAGAAGAGGGGAGTGCCAGTTCAGGTATCGTCCTCTTCACTTGACCGTGGTTCCAAATTACGAGGTGCGTCGCCAATAGCCCTCGTTTTGCTTCTAGTGCAACGTTAATGAAAACTAAACTAAGCCATGGTGTGGTTAGAGAGGGAGGTCCCAGCTCAGGGGTTGTCCTCGTCACTTGACAAAGGTTCAAAATGACGAGCTCTGTCACCCAGAATCCCCGTGTTACCTCTGGTGCGACGTTAATAAAACCAATCAATCGATCCCCTCCTCTTTCCCCCTTCTCTTCTTTTCGGGCTCTAAGATAAATCTGCTTAACTTAGTTAAATTATCTGTTTTCCTTTCTTCCCAATAACAAAAACGAAATTCCTTCAATGTAAAATTCAAGTCAAAAAAGACCTTTTGAATTATTTTTCCTTCTCTCCCCCCAAAAGCCTTTTTAATTTTTAAATTCAACTTCTTTCAGATTTTTCGAGTTTTTAATTTAGTCATGCTTCCCATTCTATAATGTGACCATTTATATTTTTTTCTGAATGACTGTTAGGACTAATACTGAACAAAATGCTGCCCAGGATTGTACAAAAAAAACCTTTGTTTGATTTGTTTCGAGGGTATATTAGAGCCAGCCACAGTTGAATATTGACGGCTAAAATCATCTCCGTATATGCTGTGGGTATCACAGAGTTAATTGCCGCTAGGAGATTAAAAAAATTCTTAACAGTTCTTGGGAATCGATGAATGTAAAAACATTGGAAGAAAAAATGATAATACGTAAGTTCACAACCAATTCCTCGGAAACGTACTTAAAAAGAAAGGTAATTAAAAAAGGAACCCTTTCTTCATAATTCCTAAAGGTGATTCGATACAGCTAATCGCCATTACTAAAATTAAAACATTTATCGAGAGAAATGGAGAAAACATTCGTTGATTCATATATTAAGAAATTTTTAAGAAGTAAAAAAAAATTGAGGAAAAGTTAAGTATACTAGAGGGATGACTGGAAAATGGCTGCAGTGGTTCACGGCTATCTAGATGATGCCAAAGCCGAATGCTATAAAGAATTAGTAAATGGATTTCTATAGGGTTACGAGATGCTAAGATGTTGGGTGTCTTTCAAAATACACCTTCTGGCTTCTCATTGGGACTTAAACCCCGAAGTCCTGGTGCTGCAAGCAACGATCAAGGAGAAAGATTTCGCTAAAATATTCACACATTGGAAAAAAATATACCAAGAGATAAGGGATTCCGATATGATGCGTGATTTTTGTTGGTTTCTTCTAAAAGAGGATGAAACACCGCATATAAGTCGAAAAAGCAAAGGTGTTGCATGTTTTTATGCAAATTTTATTACCTTTTTATTAGTCACAGATAAATAGTTTTGTTAGCATGCTCATTGTTATACCATCAAATTTAATTCACAACTTAATAAAAGTCTAATGGAATGAATTTCAGATAAATAAATACTGATTCTTATACTGAAATTCGTAACACAAATGAATATTTTCTCGATGTCCTTACATTTGTAATCCAGAGAGTTTTGAAATTTATTCAAATCTCGTTATATGACATTGCTGAATCATGATTGGTCAGGTAAAAAAAAAAAAGAAGTGGGTGTTAAGCATTTTAACGGTTCTTAGCCAAATCAATATAAAATAAACAGTTGTACCAGAAAAAAATTTCAAATTTATTGCTCTTTTTATTAATTATGAATATGTAAGTAAACTAGCCTCAATATAAATACTCATTTGCTAGTGACTTCATTCTATGGAAAGATTGTATTGTTCGTTATTAACCCGTTCACTACCAGTGTATCATATCGCGTTGGCTCTCCTGTGCCCAGAGATTCACATTAGATACACTCCGAGAATGCCTGCTGCAGGCCAACGAGAGATACGCTTGGTGAGAACGTTTTACTTGTTTTTTTAATGTTACTACATAGCGTTACAATAAAAGGAAATCTATATAGATAGATTATTTGGAGTGTTGACCTTGGTGATATGGACTTGGATTTCACTTCTGGCTATCAGGAAGGGGGGGTTATTGTTAAAAGCCCGTGTTGCGCCGCGGCTCTTTAAATGTAATGACATGGTTTAAAGGGAGCACTTGCTTTCAGTTTGCTATTTCCTTTCTTGCTTGCTTCTTAGAATTTCGAATGAGAATTTATGGATGTTTATAGGGGGTTAGGGCTTTTAGTAGCAGATGCTCTTAGCTGTTTGTCTCATTTAATCGGTTTTTATTTGTAGCGACAGTCCATGACGAAAAGAAAATATTTATCTGATACTGAGATTTGCGAATTAAGGAATGAATCTGACAGTAATATTAGCGAAAATAATCCAAATTTGTACATAGCCGTTAAAGGGTGGGGGGAAGGATGAAAAAGATGTGCCCTTTGCTCAAAATCTTGCGTGAAGGGTCAAAAGTTGACAAAATATGTGTGTAAGACATGTGACGTTGGACTATGCATCAAAGAATTTTTTTTTTTATAAAAATACCATACAGCAAAATAAGGCTCATTTTTTTTATATCTTACTATTCCATGTAATGGTATATAATTGCAACATGAAATTAATGTAACAAATGTAAGAATATTTTGTTTTTTCTTAAAGGATATGATTTTTATGTAATAATTGTTTATAATTTTATGTATAAAACACATAAATTTCGGTTAAATATTTTTTTTCTTTCGTATATATTAAGTTAAATGCATTTTAAATAATATATGTAAAAACCAAAATATTCTAATCAATAGCCGATTTTAGAGGAATTTTTTTTCTCCCGAATTAGGCTTAGTATCTAAAATCGTCTGGGCACAGAGAGACATTCCGTGGTAAGAAGCCGCGGCCCAGAGGAGCACTTCTTTTTTCTCCCTCCGGTAGCGAAAGGGTTAAATATCAGAAGTGTTTCAATCTTTGTTACTTTGTTTTAATTGTTAATCGGGTTACGATTAAGTAATTTGCTGAATTTATTGGGCTTAGATACAAAAACATATTTTACCATTCCGGTTTTTACAAAGCCAGAGACGGCATTTTAAATTACTTATATATCCATTTTATGTTTTCTTAATATAAAATTTACAGATTATGTAATGTCAATTTACTTTTATAAATAAATGAACAATAAATGAGGGTAAATATATTTTCTAAAATTTATTGTTTTCTGTTATGTGAATTTTCAAATTTATTTTAACTTCTTTGTATTCCTGTACGTAATATTAATAGACATGGAATGTTAATTATACTTGGAAAATTTTGATTTTTCTTTTAAGCTTTTTTTTATTTTCTTTTTTGTTTTTAAATTTTTATTTATTTATTTATTTATTTATTTATTTTTTGCTTTTCGTGTGTTTTTCATTTTAATTTTATTTTTTGTATTACAGTTTTCATAATTTTTCCCAATTTATGTTTTTGGTGTTAAAAGCATTATTAACCTTTTGAAGACGGCGGTTTTTGTGAGGAAAAGTCCATTAAAGAAGGCGCTTTAGGCGATGTTTACTTCTCCCTTTTTTTTTATCGCTGAATGATGGCACCATACATAGGCGTACAAAAGAAGCAGGGTAGTTGCTGGTGTCCGTAGTCAATGGAGATGTTCGCGGCTTAGAAAGTCCCTAAATACAAAGAGTCTCCCTTTCTTAGGGAAACATATTTTCTTGGAGAACTCAATGTAGTAATTACGATTTCAGTTCCAAGAAAATTTGAGAAATATATTTATTTTATTTTTTTTAAAAAAGAAATTATTTCCTAACAATTTAAGCTGCTTTTCACCTAGATTTCCTCTTCAATATTATCAAGAGCATTGAGAGAAATAGCACAAAACAATGATGATAATATAAGGCATTGCACAAAAAAAATGAAACGCTTATTTCATTGTAGACAAAGGTACATACAATAAACTAAACCAAATTTAATTGATATTATTCAAGTAAAATTTATTTATATTTTGATTTTCAGTGAATTCATTAAAATAGATATAAAATATTTTAAATTTATTTTTAATTCTTTTAAATGCAGGAATTTGATACACACCTGGTGTTAAAACTTAAAATAATCAAATTCGAAATAAGAAGTAAATAATATGATACTTCATAAATTGCTCGTAATTATAATCAGTAATACAAAATAAAATAAAAAGCAAAATTGCTGATCCTGTCTCTTGATGTTATAATGTAAAATTCAGACTTTCTCAAATCGATAATGAAGTAAGTTTAAAAGCTCTTATAAGTATTCACAGCATTTGTATGACAATAGACATATCATCATAAATCAACTATGCTTTTTTGGAAACTTCATTATTACTTAATTTATAATTATTTTTCTCTTTTGGAACATGCCAGAAAAATCTTAAAAATTTAAACCCTCTTAAGAATTTTCTTATATATCTTCCATGAAGGAATGATAGATTTGATGTATAATTGTCATTTTTTATTGTTTCATAATCCATTATATTGTGATACATTAGAATTCATAATACTGAATGAATACTAAGATTAAGTCTAAATTTTATTAACAAGCATTTTTCAAAAATTAAAACTTTATTTTTCTTTGATCTAATTCTTCCTATATATGCTGAAAATTATGATAAAATATTCACTGTGGCAAATAAATGAGATGAATAAAAAGCAAAACCATTAAAAAATAGGTGTTTCGCATTATGCTCTAAAATGTGAGTATCCTAAGGATATAAATGTTTGTTAAATAGTGCCACATTGTAGTGTCCACGTATTTTTATCGAAAAAAGGTGACGATTAGGTTTTCCATCGTGTAGCAGAGCTGATACGCATTAAATCAAAATCCTTACGTTGCCGTGGTGTGGAAATTAGAAGTGGACGCTCTAGCTCGGCTATCGTTCTCGTTACTTGATTGTCATTTTAATTACGAAGTCCGTCTTATTACTTTGTCCCTTATGTTACTTGTAAATGAAATATTAATAATTTATCAGTTTATCTACGTGTTCCTAAAAATAAATTCTTTAAATGCACATAAGAAATTTAAAATTATATTTTTTCCAACAGTAATATATGTTTTCATTAGTAAAAAAGAGGAAATGCTTTGAATTTTTAGAATACTTCTAGTAAAACGCAAACAATAAGCTGATATCGAAGACAAAATATTATGACTGCAAACATTTTTAAGTTGCCGAGGAGCTTCACGTATCTCGGTATTTTTTTTTTATATATAAAAGGCTTCTGCAAGTTATTATTATTACTATTTTTTTTACTTCATTATTGTTGTCTTCTTAAACGAGATTTTGTCACTCTGGCAGCTTAAAAAAAATCATTTAATGAAACTTAATAATTATTTGTATTAAAGTTTTAGTTTTCGAAATATTATGACAACATGTAGATGACCGTTTTATTTTTTACTTTCTTTTTTTCATTTCATTTTATTTTTCTTTATAGATTAGATTATTATATAACATATTTTTGAGTACAATGCTGTTAAGAAAAGATTTCAATTTTAAAATTGCAATTTAAGTTAAATGTGTATTAGTATTTCCCTACCATTAGATTAAAGCTCGATATTTCTAATGAGAAATAAACGAACGAAAACAATCAGGCAAAGGATTCAACTTATAATTGAAAACAAAACCATAAACGAGTCAAATTTCTTAATTCTTTTGCATTCAAATAGCAAGCCCAAAACATATGAGTTTTATTTATATACATCGTATACTTTCATAACCACTGATTAACTTTTGACTGGCTGGATGAGTTGGGTTTAATGAAAAATATAATACCTATATACACCTATTTACACTATTTTTATTGAAATTTAATTTAAATTATTAAGGATGATATAAGCAAGGTAAAAAGAAAAGTGCTTTATTTTACAATATTATGGTGTTTTTTTTTTATAGATAACAAACTAGTAAGATATCAATTTTTACGGATGAACGACTCAATATTCAAAAGTGGTATTTATATTCGGTTAACTCGTTTTATTCAGAATTTATTTTTAAATCAGATGCACTTATAATGCTTAATTATTTTCACGTAAGTTGTACTAAATGGTATTTCGACTTTTGAAGCAGATTCTACTATAGTAGGGGAGATACGATTATAAAGTAATTTCATTTCATTTGTTTTACACTACTGTAAGCTTTAACGCCCACACATAGGATTAATTGATTTTATTAACGTCGCACTCTATAAGCAACACAAGGGCTATTGGGGACATAAACACATTTTGGAACTATGCTTAAAACATAATCGCACTAGAATAGCAAGTTCAATTCTTGTTGAATTCGTATTTAAATAATCGACAATTTTATGTAATGCCCTTTAATATCTTTAGTTCTTAATGGAATTCTCATAATTTGAACCAAATTTTAGAAAGCAATGACTTTGATGAGAGTATATATGAAATCTATCGACAAGAACCAACTACAGAAATAATGTATAGTATACAATTTCTTACTTATATGAGAGCATGTTGCATATAGGAACTTCTTCATATAAAGGTTTTCTCTAACTATGTGAACATGTAGTAAACTTTAATATATGAATTACCCAAGAGAGATAAATTCTAATTAAAAAAGAGTAAACTTAAAAAGAATATAGTTTGTTAAATCTAGGTGTTTTGTGCCGTCAATGATGGTGTCGTGTTTCAGTGTCGTATGTTTGCTAATTCTCCATCGCAGTCAAATAGTCTTAACTAATCTACAACTAATTTAATTGACAAAAATGTTCAACAGGAAACCGTACACATCTGGACATTTTCGTGTCGTGAAAATCTTTAACAAAATCAGTTGGAGCAGCTCCCTCTAACAATGAGTGGTGCCCTCTATTAAAGAGAGGATTTGACCAATAGGTTTGTGATAACTGAACGAATGGCATGAATTAAATATTAATGTTGAATGTGATCAATTGCATCATTACCGAGGATAGGTATTTCTTGTTCTAATCCAATGTTTTTTTTAAAAAATGTAGGGAATTTAAATTAATTGAAATTAATGAATTTTGACAAACATTGATATTAAAGTCTTAGCGAACTGAGTCACATTTGATAGCAGAATATAATACTTTTGGTTCTGAATCTTATAATGTGTTACTTCTTCGATGCCATATATAACCGAGATCGTTTTTTATATACTTGATTCCGTTCAGCCTATGTTTTCAAAATATTAATGAATCTTTTTTTTGTTAATAATCCTTTAATAATAATGCTTTTCTTCATAAAATATCAGTAATGAAATATAAACTTAATCGAGCTAATTGTTTTTATTTTTAAAATCCAAATTCACTTTTAAAGTTCCGCTTTGGATTTGAAACTGTAAAGAAATCTCAAACCCCTCCCACCTAATAATGATGGTAATTTTGGTACAGTATAGCAGTCGTTGGTCTATATATATATGTGCGTGTGTGTGTGCGCGTGTGCGCGTGTGTAATAGTTTAATTTTAATTCATATTAGCTTCTCATAATAATAATTTTACAATAAATACAAATACATTGTCGTCTTTCCAGACGAGCCCCTATTCTGTGTGCAATATTTCGACAGCCGTATACGTGTCAGGAGGATCCAAGGAGATTCATCATCACCTACTTCTAAAGTCGTTTTTTTTCAGACGTGTCTCGGTTCTGCATATAATATTCTAATATGGCCGTATACGTATCTGTATAAGTATTCTGACAGCCGTATACGTATCTGCAGGTTCCATGGAGACCATTCTTCGCCTGCTTGTATTCGATATCCGCATAGGGGCTCCACACCTGGTGTGATGGCTTGAGTAGCCATTGGGTATACGATACGCTCATCTCTATTTCAGACCGAAGGTGAATAATATCGGTACGTTTCTGGCATATTAGGTCAAGTGGTTGTGCCTTATCTTCGAGGCCTGCCCAACGCCATCTTCCAACAAGATGATGCAAAACAACATGTTGCACGTTGTGTTGTGACTTTCCTGAATACACAGGGTATTCGATTGTTACCCTGGCCTGCACCTTATCCAGACCTGTCACCCATTGAAAACAACTGGCCATCGGTTGCTGAAATATTGGCCCACCCCCCCTCTCCAGGTAATGGAGTGTGGCAAAAACATGAAGCAGCATGGAATGAGTTGCCTGTTTCTGACATCCAAGCTCAGTTCGACTGTGAGAGGGCTGTTTTAGCTGCCAGGGGAGGCAGCTATTTCTTCTAATTTTAAACCCCTATAAATCCTTAAACTGCTTGCGAATTTAATCATTTTGTCTGTTTGTCATTCCGTTTACTTACAATGAATTTCTTTTTTGTATTAACTTTCCTTCATGGAGTTGCAATTTTAATGTCAAGCAGTGTATATTAAATAATGCTTTACAAATATCCATATGCAGTAATAAAGGAAATAATAATAATCATCTTTTACATCTTAATAAAAAAATAGGTATTAATTTTGCCAATATTAAACATCTACATATTTTTATCACCAAAATTTAGCAAAAATCCATTTAAATTCCGATGCGTTACAAAGGATTGTATTACCTATATCACAAAATCTTGCACAATTTTATGATTGAGTTTTCAGAAAAGTACCGATAATCGTGAGCAGATTAATGTTTTTAAAGCAGCCTTGAAATTGTCAGATTCATGGAGTATGGAGAAATTTTCTCCTGAAATGAATATGATTTCAAAGACTTTTTGAATTTCATCAATTCTGAGAATCTGATTACAGTTTTTTTGCTTTTATATAATACATATCATTTTAATAACTTAATGTAAACAGTCTGTCTCAGGGAGGTTATGCCAATAATTGCCTTGTCAATCTTTATTTGCACTAGTTTTTTATAAAATTGTTTGGTTGGTTGGTTTGATTAACGTCGTATAGCAAGTAACACATGGGCTATTTGCGACGGATCTCGTAATTTTAAAACTTGGTCTAGTGACGAGATAAACATCTTAGCTGGGACCTCTCTCTTTTAATTTCCACACCACACCAAAGGGAGGATGTTGAGTCTCGACAGATTTGAAGTGCATCAGACCCGTCGAAACGGAGGATCTTTAGTGAAATCAAGGTACGAACTCACCTTCTGCGAGTCAGCGACCACTAGGCTACCGTTACCACTTTTTTTAAATTGAACATATTGATAATGATTCTTACTTATACGGTCATTACATTGATGATTTAAGTATTTTTGTATAAATGATAAGTGACTATGTTATCAATTGCAGAAATAGCTGAAAAAGCAACATTCTCAACAAATACTAATAATTCTCTTCGTATCATCACGATGATACAAGAGGTGGAGTATGCAGCGACTCTCTTCTACAACACCGCCAAAAGTTAAAACGCCTTATAACTATACCGAATGAGACGTCTTCGTTTGCCTAGTTGGTTAAGACACAGCAAGAAGCGACCGGCCAACTTTTCTTCTGACTCACTGGTCAAGAGTTCGAAATATCCCCCACCATCCAAGGTCATATCAACCTTCCATGGGGTAGAAAAATATCTCCCGATAAGTATTTTAAAATCTGCATGCGGGAAGCCTGTACCCGTTTCAGGAAGTTATGTATTGAAAATAGATCTGATTGGGACGATAAAACCGTTTGAATATCTCGCCTTAAATGATACATTAATGGATTTTTTTCGTTCAGATGCCGTTGTTTGCTGTGGAAATGAAGAACTATGAATTGCCGAAATCCTTCCAGTGAACACAGAATCAAGTAAAGTGGATTCCTCTGTATTTGCCACTACAGAATACCCAATTGAAACATATTCAATATGTTCTCAGTCCGTTAATTGAAAAGACAGCTAGGTTGAGATAACTGTTAATAAAATTTTAATGTACGAAAAATGTTTATGTTGTAAAGTTTGGACAATAAATTGGTCTCAGCAAGCTTAAATGATACTAACGAGAATGAAAATAACTAGCTTATCAACGATATGGATGACTACATTTGTTCCCTGAATGATAAGAACTGAGAAGATTATCAGGGATATTAGTCCAAAAAGCAAGTTACTCGAGGAACAGTGAGTAATACGCAACATACTGAGCTTACAATTGCTTAAAAAAACGAGCTACTGAATTTTCTTGAAGAATTTAGTGATGTATTCGATTTCAACAATAATTCCGGGAGCACAATAGCAAAACATAGACTCGACAGAGACAGTAAAGGCTCCGTTCAAGCAAAACCCTTTCCGTATCTCAGCCAGTGAGAGACTTGTGATAGAAGACGAAGTTCAACGAATGACACAGGAAAACGTCATTCGACCATTAGATAATCCGTGGTTATCCTCCGAAGTGATGAAGAAAAATGGCGAAGGGATCCTTTGATTCGATCATAGAAAATGAACAAAATTACAAGAAGTCGTTTAACTATTACCACGCATTTCCTTAAGCAATGACAGAATTTCTTACTGTAACTAATCCAGTCTGAAGTGAATAAATGCAAAAAAAATAAAAACAAAAAATATTTCATATTTAGCCGATGTATTTGCAAAGTTAAATGATATTCAAACAAGCCACCAAGGAAAAGATAATACATAAATTCAAAGATAAAAAATTATTTTAAACTTTCAAGTTAAATTAAACTTGCTTAAGTCTTCATTGTTACATAAAGATTTTAAATACTTTTGAAATTTACGACAAATAGATGTAACTGACGTAGAATTGGAAATGCATACAAATCATCTTCAAAAATTAAGCGATGCTTTTAAATTATGTTTTGGAGTTATTAAAGATAACAGGTCAATTGAAAAGTCCCCGGCCTACCATAGTAAAACACAATTTTTTTTGGCAAAATTAGTTTTTTTTATTCAACATAATTCCCTTCAAGGGTGATACACTGATTATAGCGACCCTCCATTTTTTCGATACCATTTTTGTAGTACGATTTGTCCTTTGCTTCAAAATTGGCCTCAGTTTCAGCGATCACCTCTTGATTCGACGAAAATTTCTTCCCAGCGAGCATTCTTTTGAGATCTGAGAACAGGAAATAGTCGCTGGGGGCCAGATCTGGAGAATACGGGGGATGAAGAAGCAATTCGAAGCCCAATTCATGGATTTTAGCCATCGTTTTCACTGACTTGTGACACGGTGCATTGACTTGGTGAAGCAGCACTTTCTTTTTCTCAAAATGCAGCCGATTTTCGGCGATTTCTTCCTTCAAACGATCCAATAACGCTATGTAATAGTCGCTGTTGATGGTTCTTCCTTTTTCAAAGTAGTCAATGAAAATTATTCCATGCGCATCCCAAAATACAGACGTCATAACCATGCCAGCCGACTGTTGCGTTTTCACACGCTTTGGACCGGTTCATCGTGTGCAGTCCACTCGGATGACTGTCGATTGGACTTCGGAGTGAAATGATGGAGCCATGTTTCATCCATTGTCATATATCCACGCAAAAAATCGTGTTTATTACGCTTGATCATCTTCAAACACTGCTCCGAATATCAACTCGTAGTAGTTTTTGGACAAAAGTGAGCTCGCGCACCACCCACTTTTCACAGAGCTTTCTCATACCCAAATATTCGTGAATGATATGATGTACACGTTCAGTTGATATCTTTAGAGTTTCTGCTATTTCATTCAATTTCAATTTAAGTTCATTCAAATTCATTTTGTGGATTTTTTTATTATTTTCGTCGGTAACAACCTCTTTTGGGCGTCCACCGTCTTCGTTGCTCATTTCACCACGTCTAAACTTAGCATACCAATCCTTGATGATTGATTTTCCTGGGGCAGTGTCCGGAAACTCGGCATCATGCAAAGTTTTTGCTTCAACTGTATTTTTTCCCTTAAAAAAGCAATATTTTATCAACACGCGAAATTCCTTTTTATCCATTTTTTTCACATTAACAAAAGTTGCTTCACTCAAAATGCTATAATTCACAAACTAATGATCCGACAGCTGTCAAATTTATACACGCATCTTTTGAGGGTTAGGGCTAACTAAAAAACGTATGGATTTAATTCTATTAGCGCCATCTATGTGTCAGGCCGGGGACTTTTCAATTGACCTGTTATAGCTATCCCAGAAATAACTATTGTGCCACTTCCTGCTCAAGCAGAAAATGGCGACAGTCATTTGCAAATCAAAGTCATTAAATTATTATTTTACTATGCAGCAAAAATGCTTTTAAATAATCAAACTGTGAGTAAATTTTTACAAAAATAAATATTGCGCAACAATATCCAAAACTAGTTGTAATTGCATTCCCAAGCTCATATATGGTTTAATAAAGAAGAGAAATAAATAGAATATGAAGCTCCGAGATGAAGTCAGACTGAATTTAATAAACTTCGAATCATATATTGCTAATATAGCCAAGAGTCATCAGGTATATCCTTTCCGTTGATTTATGTAAACATTTGATTTGGATAAAAACAAAAGAGAAAAAAAACTTATTTGTTTCTTAAACAATTTAATTTATTTAGCCAAAAGGTAAGCTATTTTCTTTTTTTTTTTATCTTTTTTATAGAGAGGGTTGATAAGAGAATTATAAAAAATTTAGGGGTTGATGACCAAAAAACGTTTGGCGACCCCTCCTTTAAACATATTGGCAGTGCTATCAACTTTTGGGCCAATGCACAAAATATTTGACAAGGGTTATCAAATGTGTTTATAATGTTACTTAGTTTCCCTTTACCCCTATAGAGGTCTCATTTTACTGCCAACATTGAGCCAAAACATTCTGTCAGCTTTTGTAGTAAGTTTAAATTTACATATATTTTCTTCCATACTCTTCCTCAGAAAAGTTGCAAATCATAGTTTCAAATATGTGGACTTTATCATATTCATAGTTTTATTTAGCAAGTAAGTTAGATATGTTTAAAAAGAGCTGATAGTTCCTGCATATAACATTTGGAACAATTTAATACTAATTACATCGAAATTTGTATTTTTGAACTAATCCAGGGAACGGTAAACTTTTTTGATCATTGAACCTGACCTGACCATTTTGACCATTGATTCTATTACCCTTTATATAAAAAAAACCATAAAAGGGGGGGATTACCTGTTTCTTAAGTAAATTAAATCATTTAAGAAACAATTAAGTTTTTTTTTTCTTTTTTGATTTTAGCAATATCAAATTCTTACATAAATCAATGAGAAGGATAACCTTGAGAATTCTTGGCTTGGTTATTGATATTTGGTTCGAGATTTGTTAACTGTCATATTTCGTTTCAGAACCCCATATTCCATTTATTTGTTAAAATAGAATTTACATGACTAAAGCCAGATTCAATAATACATGAGCTTGGGAACGCAATTAAAGTGGAAAATTTCGTATTACAAGTTTTGGATATTTTTGAGTAATATTTGTAATCGTACAAAATTTACTCACTGTTAAATTATTAAAAACATCTTTGCTTCAAGGTCAACTAACCATTCAATGATTTCATCCGACAAATGACTCGTTATTTTCAACTTGAGCAGAAAGTGATACGATAGTCCATTCTATAATATCTATATTTTTAACTTCTCGGAATCTTAATTTGAAATCATCGCTTTATTTTTAGAGCTGTGATTTGGTTGTATTTCCAATTCTACGTCGGATACATCCAATAGCAGTCAATTTTCAGTGCCTATGTCTTTAGTCGAAGATGAGAGTTTTAAGCACTTCGTTAAAGTAACTGCCCCATAAGATAAAATTACATCACGGAAAACCATCGTTTCACTAATCTATGAAAAATATGAAGCCGTGGAACTTATTCTGAGAGAGGGCGCCAAATGTGTGTCTCACCACAGATATTTGGAAGGAAACGCATTAAACGATAATATTTCTTGATGTCACTGTGCACTTTATTGAAAACTAGGATCCACTGTTCTTGGAGTCTACGAGCTTTATGAAAATTCCACGGCACAACATCTGGCTCATCATCTAAGAAAAACTTATTTGGATTAGGGACTGACTACAGAAAAATTACAAGTGTGGTTACAGATAGGCGGAGAGAGTGAATAACTTTGTGAGTGCTGTTGAAATGATATTCGGAAAAAAAACACAACTACTGTTATGCCCACATGCTAAATTTAATGGCCAAACGCTCGTATGAATCCTTACCAAAAGTTACCACAGATATAGAAAAAGTCAAAAATATATTGAAATTGCTTAACAAAGTAATCTAGGGAGTGATAAACTAAGGAAGAAAACAGAACGGAAAATAATTCAGAGTGTAAAAACAAAGAGGATTGTCATTTTTCATATGTTGGAAAGATTTCTTGAGTTTAGAAAGGTTATGGTATCAATTGTAGATTTTAATAAATCGGGTATGCCAATGCCATTCGCCGAAAATTTTAAGTTTTTAAAACAATTATGTACATTGTATAAAAGTATTGAATTTGTAACAAACGAAGCAATTGGAGAAATATTTGTTACGTCAAGCACTGATATACCGATTGTGAAAATGATGGGCAGAAAATAAATTCTGTAGCACGCTGTTCAGAGTTGAGAAGAAAAAAAAACTGAATTTCTGACAATTTTGATAAATGCGATACATGAAGTATCGAATCTAGGACTTTAAGTTTTTTTTCAAGAATTCAGTATATAAACTAAAGGATGACCCACTCAAATAATATCCTGAAATCTATAATAATAAAATATAGCATATCGTAAAAGTTGCTGCTAAATGCTAATCAGTGATGGCTATATCAGGTCCATCAGAAAGTGTTTTCTTCATTACTGGAGGGATATTTAGGGAAAAAATTTAATAAACTGCTTTTCCTCCAAACTGTGGATCAAAAATATTGGACCTATAAATTTCAATTAGATTAAATAATATGCAGTTGTGGGAATAATTTACATTATATGAAGCAACAATTAATTATTCTTATCAATGTTTCCACATTACAACTTTCGATTATTCTTCCTTGAAATATTATATTGAAAAAATAACATCTCCACCGCCGAAAAATAAAGGTGTATATTTGAAATTAAGAAAATATTATTTTTTGGAAGTTTCTCCGTTTTTGCTAAACAACGATGTTTCTTGGCAGTACTATTTCCAACATCTATGTTTCAATATTGAACATAGATATTTTAAAGCATCACTGCTTTGCGGTAGATGTCGCATTTCTAATTGCTGCATTAATTGAAATAGGAAATTATATCTTAGAATGTTATCAAGTTGTTGTTTGGCTAAAGCATTCTAGTTCTACCAAAACTGAGTACGTTTATTTCATATAAAATTATTTATTGTATGTTTAGTCATATTTAGAAAATATTAATTTAATTTTTAACATTTCTTTTTTTGTAGTAAAGGTGCATTAAAATATTTTTTGGGGTGAGATTCTTTTTAAAAAAAGAAATTCATTTCGTTGATTTTTGTAAGTATTTTATGGTAGGCACTATATTGACCTATTGAAGGGTAGTGAAAGATCATTTCCAAATTTTCATCTCGTTTTATATTGCATAAAAAGAAAAAGAAAAAGATTTTTAAGATAAAGTCTCCATAAAAGTATTTATAAAACAAAATCTTCGTCCCACGCGCTAATCTTTATTGCCTAAAAATTGATGAACGCCTTAGAAAAATGTTAACGAAAATATTTTAAATATTTGACCAAAAAGCAAAAACTGAAAAAAAAAAAATTCTGCTGTGAGGAAAAAAAATGTCTGGCGTTTGAACATTTTTATGCAAATTTTTAATAAAAAACATAAATAAGATAATATCTAATACAAAATACTGTCAATTAACTTTATTTTCTCAATTGATACGTTTTTACTCAAAAAGTATTTCCTCTTTTCTTAAGACAGGAAAGCGTATAATCAGCCTTTTGATTTACGGCAGCCTTTTGTCATTAATATTTTGTTTGATTTTTTATAACGGGAATAAAGCTCCACCTTTCTAAGACGCAAAACGGGTCTATAAATAATTGAAATTGTTTTCATTGTTATTATTGTTATTTTGCTTTTCAGCTGTTTGATGTCTAATTGTACGAAACGGTATAGTAAATGAGTATTTAATTAGACATATTTTGATTCTGTAAAGAGATTAGTCTTCAAACAAGATTATTTTTGTTTTGCTGACTTTGCTCTTTTTTTTTGACATCAGATTAATTTTTATTTATTATATCCCTAGCGCGCGAATCAAATTTAAGTGATATTAATCATTTGATACTTTATAATTATATTTATTCTTATTGAAGATTTTATTACAAGTATTTGTGTAGTGACTTGCCTTGGCAAATGATACATTTTAATAAGCCACTCAACGGGTTTTTGTTTTAGTTAAACCAAAAATGTCAAAACGGACCACTTTTCAAAAATTTATCTTGTTTTTGCGTATATTTTTTATGTCTGCTTTCACCAGTAAGGAACTGAAATTTCAAACATACCTCATAATAAATTTCTTTTAAATTTTGTCTTGGATTGAAATGAATTACATATATGTATATATTCTGGATAATAACCTATGATGCCCATCTAAGGCGTTGAGCTTAAATAGAATCCATCCAAGTATATTAATAAATACGAATTGATTACTGATAGAAATTTTTGAATTCTGAAAGAATCTCGCTTGATGATCCAAAATTCCCCAGCGCAAGTGGTAAAGTCAGCTTCCAGAGGGAACACAAGACGATGAAGCGTTCTACGCCTAACGTGACCGTCTCGGCAGCAATTGATGCAATGAATACAGGAGCAGCGACTCCGGAAAGCGATTTCTTAGCCACTACACCAAGCGAAATATGTAATACTACCACACTCTTGAAGAAGAAAATCAACATTCTACAAGCAAGATCAGTATATCTTAACAACCTTATCATAACAGAAGAGCATACGACTACCAGAGGAGGCCCACTGATGCAAGACCTCCCAGTACAAATGAAGGCAACCGAAGCCAAAATATCCAGATTAATAGGTGAGTCGAACACTTTTTCTACTTGCCCAGTTAATAATTTTAATACACATCTAAATAATAATAGCAACTAACAACTAATAGAGCTTTTTAAGCTCAACGTACTACTGATAAAAATGGTTTTAAAACGCTATCTAAAACTACTAAAAATCCAACCAGCAAAAATTTAAATAACTCAAATATAATGAATACGAGCATTAGTTTCAACGCTCAAGCGGCAGTAGATTCAACCGATAGGGACGCAACCACCCAAAATTCTCAGACAATCATGCTTGGGCTCACATAGAATTAAAACATCATAATACAAGCAAAAAAAACAGAAATTTCCCTAAATCTACCTCTAAGCTCTCAGGACAATACATAAAGATGACCCCTGACTCGGAAGATGATCACAGAGGAATAAGCGCCCTGTTGAATATTACGCAATTCAGCCGATTCACGAGAAACCTTTGAAAGTATGCGTAAAAGGCCTACCAATCCACGCTGAAATTGAAGACATCAAAGAAGACTTTGAAAATCAAGGCATTAAAATCGATAAAGTAGAACAATTAAAGCAACAAAAAACCATATACTCGCTCCCTATCTTCATGTTAAAAGTGAGAAGAGGAGAAGATGCCCTCGGCATTTACAAAATTCAAGCTGTCATGCATATAATGATGAAAGTAGTCCCTTTCAAAAAGAAGCAAACCACCACGCAGTGCTATAACTGTAACTACTTTAATCACTTCTCCAAGAACTTTCGGATGAATATCAGGTGCCTAAAATAAAGAGAAAATCACCGCACCGGCGAATTCGAGATCAAGGTGGAGCTAGAAAATCCGCAGTGCATTAACTACAAATCAAACCACATGACATCCTGGCAAGATTGCCCACTCTTCCCGAACAGGAAACCAAAGAAAGGTGATACAACGCAAAAAGTCATCGAGAGAAACACTATAGAATCAAGACCGGTTCCAACAAACCTTTCATTTGCGAATTTTCTAAAAACCAAATCTCTCAAGAGATGGCGCCCGATTGAATAAAAACCAGCCAAAGCATCTAAGTAGTTTGAAATGGCAAAAGCCCCTACCACCTCATTAAGCAGTATTAGTAACAATAGCCCAAGTAATTTTAACTTCATTGCTGCAATAAATGAACTATAAAATCTATTTAACAAAGTTCCTAAGTTTTTTGAAGCCCTGAACAACATGTCAAAAGTCGACAATGACTTACATAAACTTAATATCTTCATCTCGGGTGTAGTTGCTACATCACCCATAATTATCAATTAAAACTCATCCTCCTCGGACTTAAACTGATTATAAAAATATCTTCTGCCGCCAACATGTTAATATTTTTAAATCTTCATCTTAAATATTTTTTAAAACAGCATAAAACCAACACCACTACAATAATTAATCTATAGTTGACAAAATATATAAACTAACTCTTCTGATAGAAAAAAGTGATTTGATTTTGAGAACTCAAGGGGAATAGACGCACTTCCGCCTCTCTCCGTAATCTCTCGAGCCACAGCATAGTTAAAAATTATATATCCAAGCAGCTCTTTTCAGAGCTAAAGTGCGAAGATATAAATTTTTCCACCATTGATCTCACCCCAACGACCAGGACCAGGACTACATGACCATGGATACAATAATGGAATTTACCTCAGCTAACTCATCCAGATCTCAAACCCCCGTCAACGAAATGGAGGGAGAAACCTGTGAGACCCTGCAGGCTTTGCAAAGAAAAATCAAAAGACTCGTACACTACCGTGACGAAATTCAAGCCCTTATCAAGTCAAACCGCAGGAATCCGGATTTCGAGGAAACAGACGAACAATTCCAGTCGTACTTACTTCTACATTCAAAGGCGCAAGATGACCTGAAGTCAGCGGAGGGTGAGTATTCCACCCTTCCTATATGTAATGTAACTGATTGCCAAATTCATTATGCATTACCCATTACACCTAGCAAAACCAATAATAATCTAAAAAAAAAGACGAAGACGGCTTCGTCTCTCCACCTAGTCGAAAAACTGCCAAAAGGCAAATAATAATCGAAATCAACACTACCACCACTAACAATAAATTTCAAAATTTAACAATACAAGATAACACTAACATGCAAAGTGACGAGGTCGAAGTTCCAGTTCCAGCTAAAGAGCGACTTCCACCCCCCATAATGTTAAAAATTAATAATTATAAAAATCAACTCAAGGCCATCAACCAAGTCATTCCGGACCTACGCACCCGACTTTCGTTTGAATATATAAAATTATATGTTGACACTCCTGATGAGTACAGGAAACTCATAGACTATCTCTGCAATAAACCCGAATATGAATATTATGTCATACGACCAGTTTTTCAAAGACCGATTAAGGCCATTATAAAAGGACTCCCGAGGGAAACTACGCCTCAAGAAATTAACGAGGAACTAATAGAATATGGATTTACCCCCATTCGTGTAGTGCAACTAACCAATAGAAGAACAAAGATCCCACTTCCGGTCTACTTGGCTACATTACCCAGATCACCATCTCAGGAAAAAATTTTCACCTTAACAAAACTCTGCTACATGACCGTCAAGATAGAGGGATACCGAGGAAGTGGAAAGGTCACGCAGTGCTACCGTTGCAATTTTTTCCACCATTCGGCGGAAAATTGCCATATAACACCAAGATGCCTGAAATGTGCCGAGCCACATCTGACCAGGGACTGCTCCATTAAAGGACGCATCGAAACACCAGAGTGCATCAACTGTGATGTCAAAGGACACCTCGCCTCATATGGAGGATGTGATAAATTCCCAAGACCGGCCAAAAACAAGCTATCATTAACAAAAACAGAAACGTTATTCGTGAAAATATCACTTACGCAAATGCTGTCACCAACCCACAACAGATGGCGCCTCAAGCAACCACAACCTCAACCAATCAGAGAAAAGACAATAATTACGCCAACCCACCTAATAATAATAGATCAAGAGCAGTAAATTTAGTAAATAAACACATCAAAAATAAACAAAAAACCCAAGAAGAAAACAACGATGAAGAAACACACTTTTTCACAGCAATAGAGATGTTTCAAACCCTTACAGAAATTTTTAAACAATTACCTACTTAAGAATCTACCAAAAATCAAAGCAGCTAAAGGGAAAACAAACAAGACCTATGCATTAATAGAAGCTCTCATGGACAATGATACAGATGAATAGACTCTCTACACCTCTATCACATAATACCCTGAACAATAATTTTAAATTTTATGGCCTCACTATCTGCAGCTGGAATGCGAACGGCTTACTATCTCGTATTGTTGAGCTACGAGATTTTGTACAGAAGCACAGTCCTGATATATTAATGATACAAGAAACACACCTGAGACCACGAAACACTACTTACATTCCCAATTACACAGTATACAGAGATGACAGAACAAATCAAGACACAGCCTCAGGAGGCACTCTTATTTTTATTAAGAGCACACTTACACATCACAGACACACTACCCCGCCACTACTACACTCAGAAGCCACCATTATTATTCTCACACCACCCAATCACTCAGCTGTCACCCTCGTCTCTATTTATATCCCCCCATCCTCACAAAACATCAACTTCACTCAAGATCTGGACACTATTTTTAATATCAACAATAATTGTGTTATCATAGGCGATTTTAAAGCCAAGCACCAGACTTGGAATGCACACACCAATACAGTCAGAGGAGTTAACTTATTTAACTACATAAACACAAATGACATCACACTTGCATTTCCACCTACACACACCAGATTTGGCACACATTCAGCCTCCACAATAGATTTTGCCATAATTAAAAACTTTAATTACAATCACACCATTACTTCCATTCCAGAATTATCTTCTGATCACAACCCCATAATACTTGAATTCAATTTTACCCTCACACACCACATCAATAAAAGAAATATTAAAACTAACTGGACCAAATTTAAACAAGAAATAAACAAAAACATTAACATAAGCAACTACTGCAATATTAACAACACACTCACTCTTGACCAAAAAATCTCAGAACTCACAAACGACATTTACACTGCACATCTTAATGCCTCTAAACCCACCACTATAAAAAATGAAAGATACACACCACCACACATTAAACAACTCATCAAACTGAGAAACAAAACTAAAAAACAATATCAAATAACCTTAGATCCTAACACCAAAACTCAACTTAATAGAATACAAAACAACATCAAAAAAGAAATACACACTTTCACCCAAAACAGTTGGACACAAACACTCCAAACACTAAACACACATGACAAATCCATATGGAAAACCACAAAATCTTTCAAAAATAAAAGAAGTAACATTCCCCCCCTCCATTACAATAACACTATAGTCGAATCTGAAACAGACAAAGCAAATCTCATAGCACAATCACTACTAAATAATTTCACTGAAAATAAAAGACCAAACAACTACACAACAGATATTGATAAAAAAGTACAAGAAACACTGCAAAAACACTTTAGCAATCCTGCTCCCCCACCCCCACACACTCACACTGTCTGGCCCAATGAAATCATAGCTTACATTAAACGCATCTCTATCAATAAAGCACCCGGAAAAGACCACATCACAAATAAAATGTTAAAAAACTTCACACCTAAAATTTTACTACTACTTACATACCTAATTAATCAAATCTTAAAATTACAACACTTTCCAAGCAGTTGGAAAACTTCAATAATTTTTCCCATTCTTAAGCCGGGGAAAAATCCCCGCCTACCAGACAGCTACCGACCAATAGCATTACTCTCCACACTTAGTAAACTCACGGAATCCGTAATACTAACACGCATCAACGAACACATAGACAACACAAACATTAGAAACCCAAACCAATATGGATTTACTAAAAATCTTGCCACCACACACCCCTTAATCAAACTCACAGAATACATCACATCTAGCTTTGAAAAATCTAAATCTACAGGCGCGGTTTTTCTGGACATCCAAAAAGCCTTTGACCGCGTCTGGATAGAAGGTCTAACCTACAAATTAATTAACTATAATTTTCCCACTCCACTTATCAATTTAATACATTCATACCTCACCGGCAGAAATTACAAAGTAAAAATTAACAACACACTTTCCAATACACACAACACATCATATGGAGTCGTTCAGGGCTCGTTAATCGGGCCAATTTTGTACAATTTGTACCTGAACGATATTCCTGAATACAACCTTACATTACTAAATATGTATGCTGACGACACAGCCATATCAGCTAAATTTAAAAACATTAAAACCACCACTTATGCACTCAACAAACACTTACAACTGCTCGAAAAATACTACAATGATTGAAAAATAAAAATTAATGTCGAAAAATCGGCGGCAATTTTATTTTCCAAAAAAAGAAACAACAACATAACGCCACCCACCTTTTACAATTTACAAATCCCGTGGTCTCAGACTACTAAATACCTAGGATTAATTCTAGACAAAACTTTAACTTGGAAACAACACATACTACACTCGCGAGATAAATTCCGGAAAGCCAAACGTAGCATTTACCCACGAATCTGCCGGGATTCAAAAATGACTCTACAATATAAGCTGCTTCTGTACACAGCCGTTCTTCGACCTATTATCACGTATGCATGTCCCATTTGGGCGTATGCGGCTAAAACTAACATTAAAATTCTAGAAATAACACAAAGCTCAACACTACGCATGATCACCAAAGCACGCTGGTACACAAGAAACACAGAAATAATTAAAGCTACCAAAATCCCCACTTTCAAAACTTTTATCCAAAAAATATATAAAATTTTTTTTAGCTCTCTCACATCTACTAATAATATAAATATGATTAACTTAGAAAACTATACACCCAGACAAAATTCAAAAAGACCTAGAACTGTTTTACTTGATTCATACAACCCCCCTTAATAATAATTCACACCTTTTAATAACTCATACATCCTTAAAAACAACTCAAAATAGTTAAATTAACTTTACTTATAGAAGCCGCATACGGCCCCATCACTTAATACCGGTAGAAATACCGAATCACAAAATGCAGCACCTCAAGCATTGGGAGGGTGACCTCTTAACGGTCATTTTTCCTTTTTCAAACACGGCAATCAGTTCATTCAATAGGAAAGCTCCCCTCCGTTACCAACCACCAATAGGAAAGCGAGTTCTTGGCACCTCCTCCGAACAAAACTCTCAACTTCAAGCCTTCTATACCAGACTCCAATGTTTTCATTTTTAAACCTTCTTACGAACTCAATTTACAGAAAGTCTTAATTTCAAAAATTCTATCAAGTTTAAATTGCTTCAATTTGCCGACACGAGCTTGAAGGCCGCTCCGCGGCCTATGTGCTCGGTTAATTTCTCTAATGTTCTGATAGAAAAATCTTATCTCTAATGCATTTCTTTAAAAAATTAGTTTACTTTTGCTCACTTAAAAATAATATTTTTCATATTTTAAATTCTAAATCCTGGGCAAGTGACCTAATATAATAGTAAATTCTGGGGATTAAAGCCCGTGAGGGTAATGCAACCCAATAAAAAATATTCAACATAAAAAATAAATTATATATATTATATATCTGATATCTGCTTTCCCCAATAAGGAACTCAGTTTTCAAAAATATGTCGTAATAAATTTCCTGTAATTTTTTTTTATTAGATTGAAGTGAAACGGTTATAAAAATAAGGTATTTTATTTACTTATCAGATTTATGTATTACCTTAAATCATATGTAAATAGGAATCAAGATGGGATTGAAAATTAATAACATTCCGAAATTTAAGATAGCTTTAAGGCTGCTATTTTTTTTAACTACCCAAGGAGCTAGTGTTTTAGTTGGATCACTTTTGGCGTACCAGATCACTTTCCTATTTTTTATTATTTGCTTTAATTTGAAATACATTTAGCTTAAATATATTCAATCTAACAATTTATATTTTGCTTTAACTTTAATTATATGAAGCTGTTATAATATTATACTTAATTATTTAACATTTACCTGAATTTTAATTACAAGTAGTTGACATAATATTCAATTTAATAATTTATCGTTTGTTTGAATTTTAATATCGGAAAAGTTTACTATTTCCATTTCCCGATATTTTACCATTTGGTTTAATTATTATATTTAAATGAGTAATTTAATTATAATTATAAAAATGCGCACATTGAGTGGCTAAATCTGTTCTTTATAAAACATTACATAGAACTTCTGCAATATTTTGTAATTTTAAATGTTTTAAATCTCTATTATCCATTATACTTTACATAGCTTCATTCTCCTCAGTTTTATCTCATAGCTAATAATTTATGTTGCTAAATATATCCTGATAACAACTAACTAATAATAACTGCACAGCTAATAACAAATCAGTTAATTGTATAAAAATAAATTTTTACTTGTGTATTTAGCGAAAATCGTGAAATCATGTAAATCAATACAATGCGACTGCGCATGTATCCGGCAGTAGATTAACTTTTATCCGGAAAAGTAAAAATTAATTAATTATGGAAATCGAAGTAAAATTAATAGTGGATATCTTAAAAAAAAACACTGATCTTTAGCGTAAAAAAAAACACTGACTAGCATAACATTACTGACATAAAAAAATAAGCATATAAAATTGCATATTCCGAAAATAAATATAATTAAGAATAAACTTATTTTTTCATATTATTACTGAATTTTTTCATATTTAATACTACTCTGAAATATTACTAGATTAATAAATCATACATTTTTATTTTTATATCATATACATGAATATAATATAAGGCTAAAAACACTTTTACCCATATAATGCGAGATTGAATTGATAGATACTTGTCTTCCTAAAATAAAGTAATTTATCATAATAATTTTGAACAAATTTGTCTAATTGCATGAAATAATTATTTGCTTCTACTAAAGTAGCTTATTGTCATTTATGCTAATTATTATTTCCATTATTGATAATAAAATCCATTCCAAATTTTCTTGTCATTTATTCTGATGTACACCTATGAATTTAGTATCGTTCTAAACTTTAAAAATAAATAAACAATTTAATAAATAAAAACAAGTACTTGGAAAGTAATTTAACAAATAATAGTTAATTTTATATGTGTATAAAAGTTTCCAATGACAAAACACAAAGTGTTTTTATTAATGATGAACTCAGTTTTCATTTCATTTCCTCATATTCTCCTCAATTACGTTGACCTTAGATATTTGTAAAGGAGAAAGTTTAAACTGCTTTTGGGGCACTTGGGTGTTGGGTTGTACTTGCTTTCAAATTAAATTTAGATACACTGAATTAGAGATGAAAAATGAAGACAAATCTGACATATGAAAGAAAAAGAAAAGAGGTGTAATACATGATTGAGGTATGTTCTTGAGCAAATAATTTGATCTTGAATCAAATAATTTGAGCAATAAATCTTGAGGTAATTCTTGAAAAGAGGTGTAATACATGATTCCAATACATGCATAAGTTTGTTTTAGTAAAAAAAAAAAGAAGGTGCTTTTAGTTAATCCAAAATATATATTAATAAAATGTTTTTTTTTTATTTATTATATATTTACTATTATCTTTAACATACATCCCTCCTATAATATTTGCACATGTAAAATTTGGACATGAAAAAAAATTATCTCCATTCATGAACGTCATATTTTCTTACTTGTTCAGAATTTAGATTGGTATGATAAGTAATTATAGAAATCGCAAATGATGTGCAATGAATGCAAATAGAAAATAAGAAGAATCTTATAAATTTCTTTTCAAAAATCACATTTTATTACAAGTTTTATGATGAACTGCATACATGGATCATTTACTTCCTTATAGAAAAGTCAAATATTCTAAAATAGTTGTAAATAATTCTAACCCGTAAATGAAGAGAAGATTTTTGTGGCAAAAGGAAAAGCAAAACTTATTTAATGTTCACATGAAGACAGATAAATCTGGTCATGTCTTGATGATAATCTCGTAAACAGCAAAAGTAATTTATTAAACAAGAAATAGACAGTAGGTGAGAAATTAGAATGCTGAATAAAAAGAAACAATAAAAATCAATACAATAAAGATTATTTACTATAAAAAAATGCTCAATTTATTATTTTTTGCAATATGTAGTAGTAATAGTGGTGCAATAGTGTTGCTCGTAATGAGCTCTAACCCTACGGCGAGGCATTTTTTCAGTCGTTGAAAGGTATCCTAAATCTCAATGCAACAGAAAATTTGACCATCAGATTGAGACTCACTTCTTCTATACACCTGTTGTGTGTGCATTAGTTCCCGATATTCATTCATTGGACACCAAATTTTAATCATTTGCATGTTCGGCCAGAATGTTTTTGCACACGAAATTTCATTACAATTGGGGAATTCCTTCTTGGTGCCTCATTTTTTTTTAAATTCCTACTATTAGCTCACACTCTCCCTATATATATATATATATATATATATATATATATATATATATAGCTTGTTCGAATTTTCAATTGTTAATAAAATATATTTTATTCCTCCACTCAAGTTCAAATGCATTTTGTTAAATTTGTAGTGGATGACACTTGAAGTTAATACATATTTTTCAAATATTAATTCATTTAAGTAAATTTAATTGGTGAAAATGCAGTTTAGTCAAACCACTTGGAGCGATTTCAAAAATTTTGGAAAATTTGGGTTTTTTTTTTTTTTTTTTTTGGCTGAACGTTAAATCTGCGATCAGGGTAGCCACATTTGGCAAAATACTGCCAAATAATTCCAGTCACCAAAAGTGGTTGGGCAAAACTGCATTCCTAACATTTAATTTACTGGATGAATCAAGAAACAAGCCAATGCTTCTACTATGTCATTTGTCTTGCAATAGGAAAGTTGGTAGAGCGTCAGCGTAATATCTTTATGCCTTCGGATAGAATCTCGTCGAAGCATAAATTTTTTTTTATTTGATTTTCAAAGAATCAATTTTAGTTTTATATGGGAGAAAAAATTTCTCTTATATGAGATATTTAACAGGTTATAAATTCAGGAATAAATACCGTCAGTGACAAAGCGTGTAGATAGCTGTAAAAAATTTCTTTTGCCACTTAAAGCAAACATCACATGAATTCACAATTTTTCCACACAATAACCTGTTTGGTATTAACCGAAATTTCTACCGGAATTGGTATGACAACTGTTATGGGCCCGCTTGCAATAACTTAACATGAAAACAGCTTACATCTAAATTAGTTAATTTATGGGCCTTAGGAACCAATATTGAATACTTTTTGCCAAATAGCAAATGAATGTATGTTAAAGAACACTTGACTCCAATCACGCTGCACCACTTTCTTCAGGTCGCATGTTGTCTTCCCTTTGTCCTGTAGTAAAAGCAACTGTTTTTGTAGCATAGTAGTACTGTCGGGATATATCGGTCATCAATTGGTGTAGTAACGTGCGAACAATCTAAGGACGTTTAACATTCCCTGTTTCTTGGTATCGATCCTACAGACATAAAATGACACTCCTTGCCATTCCAAAAGAGGGTGCCATAAGTCTTTGCGTTGCACAGGTTCATGTTTCCCTGCAATACACGAAGCCTTGGGTTCCAGTAAATCACGACGTTTTCAAGCCACTTATTTTCAAGACATAAGCTGAGCCATTGAGTTCCGCAGTTGAGATAGTAGAAACAGAAAGCTCTACGATAAATCATGATTACTGAACTTTTATCTTTTCTCTTGTTAATGACGTCATAAAAGTAAATTTGCTGAAAGTTGTCTTCATCTGTTTTCTCTTACACTGAAAATTATGAATAATTTTTATGTTAGTGACCGGTGTAAATATATTTGCATATTTTTGTTAAAACCGTGTTTTCAACTTATTATTTTGAATTGTGTATAATAAAGTTACTTGTATTTCATACAAGTATCTCTAATAAAAAATTCAAAAAGCTTCAAGTTGAAGTTGTGACGTCGAATTCTTAAACTTACTACAATTGTAAGAAGCACCCGTTCAAAAGAGCGCTTACTGTAATTCTACCGTTCAGCAATCTGCTTTCATGATTTTGGCAAATTAAAATGTATTATTTTCGCATAAATATTGTTTCATTATTTTTATTAATATCAAACTTAAAGAAGGATCCAAAATAATAGTCGAAAAGTAATAAAATTCAAATAACTCTGAAAAATGAGATTCCTTTTGTATATTTTATCAAGTAAAAAAGTAAACAAAGAATTATTTTCATTTGTTAAAATTTGTCACTTGCTTCAAATAACTTAAGTCGCTGGCAGAATTTGTCAATTCTCCAAATATTTTTACTATAAAAATTTATACGGCACAGAACAGAATATTGACGAGAACATTAAAATGGATGGTTTTATTAGATATCTTGGCGTGCCGCCAGATGGCAGCATCAGTCTCGAATTCATGCATTTGGTTTCGGGACGATTCTCACGAACTGTTCTATGTTCTTATTAGATATCTTGGCTTGAAGCCAGATGGCAGCATGGGTCAGGAATCATTGCTTTTGATATCGAGACGATTATCACGAGAATTCGAAAACAAAACAAAAATACGCAAAATAAAATCTAACAAGAAATTTCAGTTTAAAAAATGTTGCAGTAAAATCTAATGAATGTAAGGAATATATTTCATCGCACAATATTTATTTAAACCTTTATTTATTTTACTGATTAAAAGGATATCGCGTGGAATTTTGAAATTTTTACGAGTGTGAGATTAAAGCAGTATAAAATCGATAAATAGCTCCGATTCTTATGATTGCAAGGAAATCCTTGAGAAAACTGAATTATGTGAAATAGAGGAGTGGAGAATAGAAAATATCACATACCATTCAACGGAAAAATAATATTTATGGTTTTTTGAAAATCAAAAATCATAATATTTTTTGTCTGTAACTTATAATCTACAACATCAGCGATTTATTCGAATACTTTTATAGTTTCAATAAACACAAATATAGTTTCCGATCCGATCACAAATAATTTTGAAGATATTCATGTTTCAATGTTTGGAAGCTCATCTAACTCTTATTTTTAGTTGTGCCACAAATAAAGGCGAAGCATGAATCTTCAAATATCTTTTTTTTTTCGGAGGGACTCTAAAGTTACATTATACTGAATCAAAAGATCCATTATAAGATGGAAATTATTCGTCCAAAATCGTATTAATAATTTGACTAAGTCATTTTTTTGGTTTTTTTTAACTCTATTAAATCCAATCCGGCTTATCTCCAGACGCGTGCAATTAGTACTGTTTCCCTGGTGAGTAGTGACAAGTGGAGGACATGCGTAGACGTTCTGATGGTGCCACTGTTTTACAATCAGTGTTTGATACCTAAGTTTCAGAAAGTTGAGTGCCTAATACAAATTGAGAAAGAATCCTGTATGGACGAGAATAAAACTTCAATTGATGTCGATGACTATTCCGAGAGAGCAACGGTGATCAACTAAATCTCTGACAGTTTTCGATTAACTCTTATTTATTAATACTATCTATAATGAGATAATAAATATTATATCTCATATTTATGGATTTCTGTATAATTGCACAAGTAAAAACAAAAAAGTGGGAAATTTTATGGTAGAAGTCGGAAAAGCTGCAGAATTCTGAATTAAACATTGAGCAGAGAGTTCCATTAGATAAAAAGAACATAATGGGTAATTTTAAAAAAAATTGAGTGTTTTTGTTAATAAAAAATTTATTTGCCATGTACTCAAAATCATCCAATGATCTCGTCAAAAAAATTTGTAAGTTACGTAAAATTTATTTTTATAGTATACATAAACAATTATTGTAAGATCTCAAGGATTTTTAAATGCTATACGTTTACAATTTTATCCATACGAGACAGATATTTGGCTCGAAAAAGAACATATATTTATATGTTGTACTTTAAATGCAAACCCATTTTGTCATCACGGATATTGCGAGACTTACAATGTGAGCGAATAAATAGGTTCCCTTCATATTAGTGTTACAGGATTAGACTAGTGCTATCCATTTTTTTTATTACTCATAAAAACCAGGAAGCAAAATTTACATATGCGTGTGCGTATGTCTTTAACAATGCTATTTATCCTGAGATTTTGTCAGAATTTACTCCTAATGTTTTGATTGTCACTCAAAAGCATTTCATGACTGGACGTAGAAAATGTTCAAAATTATTCACGAATTATGCGACTAACTTTGTGGGAGTGAATTCTTAATCGAAAAAAAATCTATAATTATTTAATTTTGCTGACAAATGTTTAGCTTCATAATTTATGTTCGGAAAAATAGGTTAAATTCATATCATTAGGAAAGACAGGAATTAAGTCTATAAACATCACCTTAAAACACCGGTAGAAGATTTGCACTTTATTCATGAAGAGATTGAAACAATAGTAATACAGTTGAGGGAATGCGTAACTAGAAAACTTTAGCGTGAATTTTAAGGGATTGTGACGATTATGAAGAATTGACCCTTGGTCTTTTTAGTTTGGAAGATGTATGAACACGATAGCAAAACCAATAATTAGAAATTTAAATGAGAATCATTTAAATTGTTGGTCATAAACAACAAAGGTAATTCAGATTATCCGGGGAAAATGGACAAGAGATTTTTAGCAATTCTTCAACAAAGCACGAAATGACTGGAGGAGAAAAACAATATATTTGCAGATGCAATTATCTTAGTTAAAGATGAATTTTTACTAGTTTGGAAATTTCTCTTAAGGACGTGTTTCTGACATGGACGTCGTTCTGATAATAAAGTATAAAAAACTGTAAGAATTAAAATAAAATAGAGAATTTAAAAAACCTATAATAAACATTTAAGTACTTCTTATTGATTACTTTATTTAGAATAGCGTATTATTAGTAACATTACACTATTGGTGTTTACTGATGTATTTTAAATATCTTGTAATATGTTAGAATTAATTTTATATATATATATATATATATATATATATATATATATATATAAATTAATTTTGGTTTATATTTTTGAAATTATTTAAATTTTAATCCTGTGTAGTGTACTTTGATAAATGGTTTGAGAAGCGGTACACCTTTCAAATGTATGTGTTTCTGTTTGATTTGATAAATCAGTGTCCATGTGTGTGCGTACGTGAAGTGGACTGATTGAAATGCTAGAGAGTCGTTTCTCTAAAATAAAGTCTGATTTCATTCGAAATCGTTTTGATAAGTAGTTTACAATCAATCCACTTAGGTTTTAAAAGCAGCAAGTAGATCCCGTAATATTTCTGTAACAAAAACAAAGGAAATATATCAATAAAAGGAGATATTTAAATATACGGAAAACTATATTTTTCAAAGAGAAGAGCTGTGAAGCATTCTGTTTCGCCTTATAGAATTCAAATAGTATAATTTGAAGAAGTACTATATGCAAGTACATGTCTTTGAATTCGGCGCATGTGAAAGAGAGTGTCGCAAAAATGAAATAATTGTACTAAACACAATCCATATATTTCAAAAGAAGTGTTTCAACAACTTTACAATTAAATTGAAGTTTTTGCAAGGGCTAGTAATATAGTGGCGAATTTAATCGCCAATAAATCTACATTATTTTTAGAAGGCGAGTTTGTGAAGCAATGTATAGAGAGCTTGGCAGATATAATTTTCTTTGAAAATAAAGGAATTTCAAAAATCAATTATTCTAATCAAACTATTGACAGTTGAATTGACGAACCTGGTTAAATCTATTAATAGAATTTCAAACGTCAGTTGATAATTTTAAATTGTATTCTTTGACTGTGGATGAGAATACTTATGCTGCATAAGGCTTAATTTTCCATATGTATTTGATGTATTAACAAATATTGTAAGATAAATGAAGAAAAATGTTTTCTTTAAAACCAATTAAAGGCATAACATCAGAAAGAAATTTACAGACCCAGTGGAAAAACACCGCTAACACGATTTCCCATGATTTTTGTCACCATATCTAGTTTAGTTATACATGGTGTCTCAGCTCTGAAAGATAGGGAAAAATGGGTTGCTTATAAAAGTGATAAAAACTATCTATCGAAAACTCTTTTTTGATGAAGTACCATTACGCAATGTACGAAGATAATTTATATGAAAAAGCCTCAAAATAGACCATGTTATTCAAATTGTCAAAAACACGGAATTTTATAAAAGTCCATAGAATGAACGCGAAATTCAAGAATTTCTTAAATATTTGGATGATGAGCATTGTGGGGAGTGGGATATCATACGTTTTACAAAAATGAGGTGTCTCAGTCAAGACCAAATTTTGAAAAGATTTTATGATGTACTAAAATTACATTAAAAATACACGTTAAAACTATTTACACATGCATATTTAAGGTAGAAATCAACTTATACGTAGAAAGTTTCAAACCATAAACACGTTCCTAATGAAACTGAAAATCCAAATAAATGCTAGCTATTTTTCCATTTCAACTCGTTGAAAAAACCTAACCCTAAAAATTTGGGAAGTGCTTATCGATTTGTGATAAAAGGATTTGAATGTATATTTCAGGATTTTCGAAAAAATAAATATGTTTTTTCTGACTTAATTTACCAATAATTCATACAATTTACCAGGAAATTATTAAATTGAATGCTTAGAGCTGTAATTTCAGTTCTAACTTGAAGAAAAGTATTATAAAATTTCTTTATCGTATTTTTATCAATCATACTCGAGCAATGACAAATATCTCTCATGGCCCAATCATTACTAAAATTCCTGTCATTATTTTTCAAAAACCCATGCATTTGCACAATTATCAAGATTGAAGAAATTAAGAGTAGAATTAGCACCATGATATTGGACGAAGACCTTGAAAATTACTGCAGTCGAATTAGATATTGACTTCTAATGTATAATAAAATATCATAAATAATTAAATTTTACTTCTTAAATATGTTAACATAGTAATTCTTTTCCTCACAAACTATTGTTAGTGTCGTAGAGATTTATTTACTTTGTACGGCTTCAAACAATTCGTTTTTTTTTTCCAAAGTTTGCTTTTAAAGTTTGTTAAGTGAAGTAAAACGCTTGAGCAGCCCTTCTGTGCGACTTACTTAAATGCTTTCCAAAAGAAAGCTAATTTGTGAATCGGAATCTAACCTAAGATGGTAACACCAACTTACTTTCATAACACTATCTATCCGCGAACATAAATACAGTATTGAGGAAGCGATGATTGCATTTTGAATTGTAAAGGCTTCTACCGGACTGTTGGTTGAGTAGTTGGTTCATTAGCCTCGCACTAAAAGCAATACGAGGAATATTGGAGAAGAAACTCGTAATTTTAAGCATCGGTCAATGGGCTAAATTCATGTGACGTCATGAACACGTGAAAAAACTTATCACGTGATACTCGCCGATGTAAACAAGTCTTGTATTCGTTTGTTTACACTGCGTTTTAGAAATGTGTTATGCTTCATATGTTAAAGTAATTTGCATTTTACTATATATGCTACTTTTTAACTGAATGAGAAATTATCACACATCTTTCTTAATGTTTTATTTTACAAGAAATGTTGAAATTATTTCGGATTACTGCAGCATAAAGGTATTGAATCATTAACCATTCTTCTATCAACAAGCAGAAATGATTATTCAAATTGGTTTGGTTCACACAGACATTTTGTTATAGTTATGGAAATGTCCTAATTTAACTGTGATGTATACAAATATTTAAAAAAAAAAATGTTTTTTTACTGCTGTTCTTTAAAATTTCATTCAATAAAACCGTTTGATGAATGTTTATAGAATTTTTAATATGTTAGTATTTATTTTTAACATTTAATTCAATTTGTGATACAGGGATGGTCACAATAGTGTGGAATTTCATTTAATGATGCATTTGTTTTTTAAATGAAATACTGAAGATAATTATTTAAAATAAAAAAAAACTTGATGCTTGCTATATATACAAAATAGTAAAGTCATTATCTATCACACTATAACCTTTGTGACTAATTAAAATATCTGAAAAACTGGAGTAAAATTAAAGGAATATAACTCAAATTTTTTAGTATGTACTCAGAATAACTTTATTATCTAATTCTGTACTTTTATTAATTGACATATATAATCAGTATTATAAAACTAATTTCTAATGTAGAACTGTTCCAAGTAATGATTTTGAGTATATATTTTTTACTTTACAGGAATTTTTTAAGAAATATTTTGAAAAACAGATTTCTTTCTTATTATAACATATATTATGGAAGCATTTTGACAGTAATTTTTCTAGCTGATGTTTAACATACTATGTACATAATGTTGAATTAAAAAGAAATAAAGTGTTTAAACATGGCTCTGAATATCTTTTACTGTATCTCTCATACATTATATTTGTGGAATTAAATTCAATATAGTTTCCATTAATATGTCCTAATTGTATTAAAATAATCACTTAAAAGGAAAACATCTTTTACTTGCATTTTTCATATGTAAATAAAGCGTTGGAGTATCCACCAAAAGTATTACGTTGTTCATGTAAAATAATTCCCCCTTTGAAGACTACTACCTTTTTGGAATGTCAAGTTCAAACACAGTATTCAGATTATTTCTGCTTTGTTAAAGGGTTAATTGATCAGAATAATTATCAAACTTCTCAACTGCCCCAGGTTGTCATATGTGTTAGAGCTGTTTTTAATAATTTTGTAACTGCAAATACAACTAATGTAACTTATATTTTGCTATACATATATATATTATTTTTAATTTAGTGAGAAAGTATTACGCAACTTTTTTATGTCTTATTTCAAAGTAATTGTTTAAATATGAATTCTTATTGCTGTAGCAGAAAGGTATTGAATCATTCTTGTATCAACAAGCTAAAATAATGGCTTCAGATTTATTTTGTTTACACACAAACATTTTTTTCATTGTTGAAAGCTTCTTAATTTAACTATGATTCGCTAATATTTTTTTTAAAAAAATGTCTCTTTACTTCTGCTAATAATTTTATTTAATAAGATTATTTCAGATATTTCATATATATTTATTTTGAACATTTCTTAAAATTGTCTGGTAATATTAGTTGGTTTATACATTGATAATTTTCAAATTGGAATAGATAATTAATTCAAAAATACTTCCAATATTTTTAAAACATTGCATATTTGAAAGGTTATATCATAATATCTTCAGGGAGGTTCTATTATATCTTAAGAATTGTTATTGGTCAATTAAGAAAATAATTTTCTTATAAGTAATTATTTGTGTGTTGCAAATTTATTATACATAAAGCAGACTATCCATAATATTACATTGTAATCATATATTCAGAAACTTCTAGACTTTAATTCGTATAGATCAGTATTAAAAATTATTTTCATACATATAAATATTTGTGTATGACACTGAGGATGTTTTATAGAATAACATTATAGTATTTAAAAAATAGTGTTGTGAAATTTTAAGAGTTTAGAGCCACTTTGCTACTTCTTTTTATCGATAACTATTATAACAATGTTGCTCGACAAGAATTCTATTTTTTTTCACTTCATAAGTGTATAATGTAACTTAAACTGTCTTTTTTAATTGATGGAGAATTATATATCTTATTTTAAGATACATATTTATATTTAAGATATTAAGGTTTTACCATTTTCAACAAATGTTGTACATCAGTTTTTCGTTCCAATAATACTGTGTGGCAGTCATAAAGTAAGAATTATTCACACAGAATAAAATGTTGACAAAAATAGCTTTTATTCCAGATTATTCTTTAATTATTTGAAGTAAATTTCAGATGCTTTATGACAGGAGTAAGATATTTCAGCATATATATTTTTTAAAGAACATGGTTTTAATTTAAACATAAATTTCATGTGTATTTTGGAACCAAATTTTCACAGTCTAATCAGGCATCCTTCCTATTATGTCCCAAATATTGTTCATAATATAAGTGATTGTCTGGTGTTTCATCACTATTGTCTTACTTTTTATTAAGTTATTTGTTTTAACCTCATATGACTTGGGGTGAGGGAAAACCACAACTTGTTTTTTATCAATTCAAAATTTGATTTTTTTATAATTAAGATTTTAACACAGATCTTCTCATATTTTGGGTTTTTTTTTATAATGTGGCCTAAAAATGATTGCAAAAATTTAAATAAATATTTGGAATAGGATATTCAGATTTTGTTCTATGCATGAACTCTAACATTCATTTCCACTGAATAAATAAAAAATTTACTTTGTATTCGATACATGACACAAACACTGTAGTTATACATAGTTCATTAAATTGTAAAAAACACATATAAAATGTTTACCATAGGATAAGGTTGAGCATATTAACTAGTCCTTTAATATGACATGTTAAACATTTTTATTTACAATCCATAAAATACAAATTTACTATCCATTTTTATTTGCAATTCATTCATAGAAGTCCTAAACTAAATATTTTTCAATAGACATCATAAGATAATTCTGATATTATAAAAAGAATTGATATTTGTTTGTTTATTTACAGAATTTAATCACTTTATTCATGTACTTCTTAAGTTAATTCATGTTTTTAAAAGTATGCATGTGATGAGATGAATTGCAAAGTGAAACCGAGATTCTGGTGTTATCTCGAAGAAACAAGAATCACTTTTGCACGACAAGGCAACATAACAAACTGTTAAACAATATTCAAGATTTATAGAATATAAACTTTTCTATTTCTCAAAATTCTGTTCCTCTCCCCCTATTGTATCATTTCTATGAAAATACAATTTTAAAAATTAACATTTTCTACATATTTTTAAAAATCAGATTGATTATCACTAATATAAGATTTGATATGTGTCTTGTTGTTCTCAATAGTCAGAATTTTAGTTTCTGCACTTCATTTTACATTTAAATATATACGTAAAAATTGTATTTGATTAATAAATATTATTTTGAGAAAAGAAAAAAAATTTAATGCTAGCAAATCATTAAAATTGAATTTGTATATAGAATTTACATATTCACACATATTTTTCTTAAATACTCTTCATTCCTTTTTAAAGCATTATAATCAACTTATGATTGAATTAATTAATTTTGTTTGCAAAACACATTATAAAAAACTTTAATTCAAGGTACAAAATGACACCTGCTTAAATTATAAATCATTATATAACTGTTACAGCTTGATTATGTATCTTGATTAAAAGAGAAAATAGTTTAATCCAATGTTGCTTTATTTTTTAAACAGAATCAGCTTGATAAATATAAAGTGTTTACACTTAAAAGATACTATAATTCAGAAGAACTTAATAACACTTATACTATTCACACTTATCTTTTCAAGGTTTTAGAATGATTACAATACTAGAATAAATATTGAGGCCTTTATTTTTAACATGTTTAGAAACAACCGATGATCTAATCATACGTAACAATATTTATATATAAAATAATTTGAAATACAAAATAAGCTTAAGCAAAACAAAAAGCTGAAATGGCCGTTAACAGTTCAAAAGTGCATCAGTTTAAAGCAGAAAATATTTTCAAGCTTATATTGTAAGTATATAAACAAACGTCAAAAGCAAGTTGAAATAGGCTTGCTGTAGCTTACCGAGAGACATTTTAACAACACAATTAAACGAGAATAAGACTATAGATATACGAAAACATACTCAGATTATTTCTTACCGAATGTAAATAATTGAATAATGTAAGAAACATGATAATAATAAGTATATTAATTAAAAGAAAGTTAAAGTACAAGATGTAAATAACTAGCATATAGAGAAATCCGATGTTAACGCAAACCACGCGGGTTTGTATTTGTAGACATCACGTGATTTTGACGTGGCGCCAGGTGTCTGTGAATTTAGCCCATTGACGAGGAGAACACTTGAGTTGGCAACCCCCACTCTCTTAACTTCAACACGACGCCAACGGGAGGACTTTGAGTCGTGAAAGAAATTTCGTCTATCAGCCCGGAGAGTCTTTAGTGGCATCAAGGAGAGAACCTACTACTTGACGGAAACTTCCGGCCCTGAGTCTGCTACCATAACCACTCGGCTACCACGGCCCAAAGCTTCCACCGGAAGCCATAATCATTCACGGTTAATGCATCACTCATTTCAAATGTATTGTATCTCCTCCTTCAGATTATACAGTCATTGTACAAATCTCTCTTCTCTTCATATAATTTTTATGGAAATATAAGAAAGGGATAATTTTGGAGGGCTCAGAAAACTCAAGTTTTCATCGTCAAGAATACGGAGACCACAAACACACCCAGAAGTAAAATTCATTAATCTCGTAAGATTTAACTTATAGAGCTTGGCTTTATATCGACGTCATAGGTATTTGATCCTCTGTCTCATAAGAGATCTTACATTTTGCATGTGCGCAGTAATGGGATGGAGGAGTAGGGGAAATAAGTATTCTGTGCTCTTTTTCTGATTGATTAATCTGATTTGGAGGAATGAGTTGGATGTAGTTTTGTGCATTTTACTTTCTATATATATTTAGAAATTTAAGAGAAAAAAAATCTAATAATATTTGGTTTGAAGTTACTTCTGTCTCTTTCTCTTCCCGTAACGGGCTTACCTTCTTTAGATACGTACGTGGACTGTATTGCGTGAAACATATGAAGAATTCTCCTTTCAATGAATAAATATATACAAAAATATTTTATCAACAATCATTACGTTTCTACACCACAAAACAACATTCCTTCTTTTTTTTCGGTTGCTAACCAACGTTCTTATAATAAAAAAAATATCTTGGCAATTATTTTTTTTTCAAATTTCTTTTCCTTAATTTTAAATGCGTATATTATAGTAAAGGTTATTAATTAAACTTGATCACTTTTTGAGAATAATTTGTCTCAGCTAAACGCAGATGAGTGGCCCCGCGTGATCTTAACGATTCTCCCCTATTCATTATTCTACCTTGTATTACTGGTATCCTTATGTCTAGATACCAGTAATAGAAAGTTGGACGCAGATTTAAATCGTGCGAAATAAACCTCATTTTTCATTCATTCATCCCCCTTTTCTTTTAATCTTCTCTCGAATTCCCAGAGTCTCAATTTGAAATGCGATGCTTTTAAAAGGAGAAAGTTTGAGACAGTGGTCTCTAAGCGTTACTGATTCACCTCTGAAATATTAGGTTTTACGAAGAACCCCATTTTTTGCTCTTAGAAAAATATTTTTAAAATAATTATATATAGTGATTCATGAGTTATTAGTACTTTATGTACAGACAAATAAAAAAAAATATTTTTAGATTTATTAAATGTTTTTGACATCAATCATTAATTTCATTATTAAGTCGTATTCCGGGGTCACCTATCCTTAAAGAGATATGTTTGTGATTTAGACAACCCACAACATATCCATCGATTTTCACTGTTAGAGTATTATACTAAAAATTGCTCTTTTATTGCTAAATATTTGTCATCTTACATGAAATCCAATCATGAAAAGGAACTTGATGTTAGCGATCCATTAATTGAAAAGAACACTTCAGATTCTTGAAAATATTTATTTGTTTAAAAAAAATTCATATACTCTTGGATATTGCATTCTTCTACAGAAGTAAAATTGTACTATAGGTAAATAATATTGTTAAATTTAACCGCTTCAAAATGCTAATATCGCTGAAACTTTTAGGAAACACAAGGATAAATAGTCCATGCATATTGGATTATTTACATTACGTTAACAGATATTTTTATTTGTAATAGTTAATAAAAAAGGATACCAGTTTTGTTTTATTTGAAAACAATATGGAATTTCTGATTTTGTTTCTGTACCTCTTATATCGAATTGCGACATTAGTGCAAGCAAGGTATGAATAAAATTCTATAATAAAGAAATCATGGTATATCATAACTATTTTTATTTGCACAAAACAAATATATTTCTACTTTAAAAATTAATTCTACGAAAGCGAAACTTTCAGATTGACAAATTTATGTTACGAATTGTTAAATGTTGTGCATTATGTTACGTTTTACAATCGTTCTACAGGGTTATTAAAACAATTTATCAGATTTCAAAATTTCATTTTTTCATAATTAAACAGCAACACAGAACGACAAGTAATAACGCGTTGACGAAACCCCACCCAATTGCAGACAATCCATAATGCCTTGATTAGTGGCCCAACTGGGACATCTGTTTTAGCCTAGTTGGTAATGGCGCAGCAAAAGTGACCATTTAACTTTTCTTTTGACCCATGGACCAGGTTTCGAAAAGCAGCTGGCGCTCCAAGTTCAATTCTTTCACCGTCCACTAGTCGAAAGCATCTAGCATTGAATATTGATCAACATACAAATATAGTAAACGCATGGAATGAAGTTTACTGCATTGGCTTTTACAAGCACCGTGTTTCAGACATATAGTCATAAAACATAAAAGTCCCTTATAACAAATACACCATAAAATAATGCAAAATTTAATCTGGATTCATTCGTTCTTGCAAAGACGAACAAAGGGAAAAAACTGCTACGTGCGCCATATGTGCTTGTTATAACGTTCCTTATCATCTTCTCTCCCAACTGACTTTAACTACAACGACAAATTTATGTTTTTCTAGTGTAATATGCACTTTTGATATGAACCTGGATATTTTCAAACAGTACAATTTTCTTTTTTAATTGTATATATATTTGGGGACGGTAAGCAAGCTGAAGAATTTCCATTAAATTAATTATTTTGAATATAATAATATTATGTTTGAGCAAATCTTATGTTTCTAATAATAAAAAACTGCAAAAAGGACTTGAAATAATGAAATCTAAAATTAATGCCACTAAAAAGAGAGGTCCTGTTCTGTGTAACTCTAGTTGTTGAGTTACCTGAACTCGGTCAAGTTGTAGTGATTATTTAACTGATAAATTAATGTTCTGTATTAATATTTCGTGACAAGTGATCAGCATATAATACATGGACCTCGTTCAATTTATAGAGGAACCCGTTTTCCATTAAATGTAATGAAGTTTATGTTCGAAATATAAAAAAAAAAAATGAAGGCGATGGATCCTAATATATATGCGGTCAACTTAGAAAAATATAACTTATTTTGATTGAATGAAATATAAATAAATATTGAAATTCACTTATAAATCATTACAAGAATAAGTTTTTCATTGAAATACAACTATCCGTCTTTAAATTAACGTACTGAAAGTAAAATAAGAATAAAGAACCTCTAACTTGAAGGATGCTTCGATTCCATAGCCAGATAAAAGATTTTAAATTAATTATTATATTTTATTACAGTTAAGTTTGTTTTCCTCTTTTTTAAACACATAAAAGAAGTTTTATAAGTAAATATGAAACACTCTTAAAACTTTTAACTTAAATGGTTTTTTGTTTCATACCTTTAGATCCTTAAAAAATCGAATAATATAAAAAAAATTAACAGTAATTATTTTAATTCCATGAATTTTTCAATACATAGATACATATGCATATATATATATATATATATATATATATGCGAAATATTACTGACTGACTCATCACGACATCTCTAAGACTGTACAAACGATTGACTTGAAATTTAGCACAGTTACTCATTTTGCAATGTAGACGCTCACTAAGAACGGATTTTACTGAAATCTTATCCAAAATGTAATTTTCATCCCTTAAACTACTCTTATCCATCGGTTATGTAAATTTCGGCGACTTTATCGCCAAAAATGATATGACCGACGCCAAACGGAATACTGTGTATTGTCACTAATTAAGTTTACTTGCAGAGATTCGAACGTGCGAAATGGATAAATACCGAATAATTTAATATTGAAGCGCTGATGGAAAACATGGCTCTTTATGTGAAATTTCGTGCATGTCGAAATTAGATAATATTCAGATTTAGCGATAGAAATAAATAAGTTTGGAATCCCACGGTTGGTGAAAGTGTAGTTTAGCTCCAAAACTTAGCGGGATTTTGAAAATTACTAAAATGGATACTTCGTACGAAGTAGCGCACATGCAAGACAATCTTCGTTTACTGGAGAACCTCGCTACATGCATTAACGAACTCAAGGCGCTATGACATACGTAAGACATTTTGGACGTCCCGACTTGCTGGACATTTTTCTAGTATTGCCAATTTAGGACAAAAATCTTATGATAGACACGATGCACGATGTCATTATGAGGGTATTTCATTTGAAATTTGGTTATTATTATACTAAGTGTAACATGTATACGGTGGAATGAGTTTTATCCATATATATATATACACTAGCTAATACCCGCCCGCTTCGCTGGACATACGATAATATAATATTTTGGAACCTATACGTAAGATATCAAGAAAATTTTCAATTTTTAAAATTTTAATGATAATCTAAATTTAAAATTTTAAGAAATTGATTGTCTATAATAATGAATATCTTCGACATTCAAATATATAAGAAAAAAAATTTAGTAAAAAGTCACCCCATATATATATAAAATGGATAAAATTAATTCCACAGTATGCATGTTACACCTAGTATTGCCAAAGATGCAACCTTTTGTCGAAATATTCATCATGTGCTTAACTTTCAAATGAAATAACCTCGCAATTGTATCGTGTCCATCATAAGATTTTTGTCCTTGCCTCAAGACATTTTGATTTCTGACCATTTAGGATTGCAAGTGACTGCAATCCTTAAAAAAAAAGTCGTGCAAGTCGGGACGGCCAAAATGTTTTACGTATGTCATAGCCTTTTGAGTTCGTTCATACATGTAGCGAGGTCCTCCAGTAAACGAAGATTGTCTTGCGTGTGAGCTACTCCGAAAAAAGTTGCCATTTTAGCATTTTTCAAAATCCCGCTAAGTTTTGGATCTAAACTACATTCCAAAATCAGAAATTCAATTTACTCCAAACTCATTTATTTCTATCGCTAAATATGTACGTTTCCTATTTTCGACATGTACGAAATTTCACATAAAGAGCCTCTTTGCCCAAATCTTGCTAATCCTCCATCAGCGCTTCAATATTAAATTATTAAGTATTTTTCCATTCCGCACGCGCAAATATCACCAAGTAAACTTAATTGGTGACAATACACAGTATACGTATAAGAAAAATATATATTCCGTTTGGCGTCGGTCCTATCATTTTTGGCGATAAAGTCGCCGAAATTTACATAACCGATGGATAAGAGTAGATTAACGGATGAAAATTACATTTTGGATAAGACTTCCGTAAAATCCGTTCTAAGTGAGTGTCTACATCGCAAAATGAGTAACTGAGCTAAATTTCAAGTCAATCGGTTGCACAGTCTTTGAGATCTCGTGATGAGTCAGTCATTGGTATTTCCCCTATATATATATATATATATATAGATATATATGGGGTGACTTTTTACTAAAATTTTTTATTATATTGTTTATATTATTGATACATGATCGATAGACGTGGTAGGCTATATAAGAAAAAAAATCAAGCATGTTTAGCAGAAGAAAATACATTTTACTTAGCACTTTGACATAAAAGGAAAAAAACAAAACAAAATTTGAGCATTCGAGAAGAAACGAATAAAAAAGGGTATTTATTTGAAAGAAAAAAGTTTTTAGTAGGGGGTATTGTTTCCCCAGACGGCCAGCAACGCTGAAAACTTTTGAGGCATTGAGTCAATGAGGCTATTTATGAGGAGTAGGGGTATCCTATCCCACTCCTCCAGAAGAGCTCTTTCTTGGAGAGTTCGTGGGGTGGTAGGCGGCCAGCAACTCGTCGGCCTAGAATGTCCCAAACTTGTTCTATTGGGTTCATGTCCGGAGAACATGCTAGCCATTCCATTCGTACGATTCTCTCCACGAAAAGGAAATCACTCACTAAGAGGGCACGATATGGCCTGCAGTTGTCGTCCATTAAGATGAAGTCATCTCTAATTGCTGCAGTGTATGAGACTACAATAGGTCTTAAGATCTCATCCCTGTATCGGCGACCGGTCAGAACTCCATTTTGAATGATGTAGAGATCGGTGGGCCCATCAATGGAGATGCTTGCGTAGACCATCACTCCACCTCCACCAAATCTGAAACTTCCAAACACGAAAGCAGGATTGTTTCTATCGCCACGATCCCTGCAGAAAAAATACGCTTATCATCAGGATGAACAGAAAAACGGGACTCTTCAGAGAAAAGAACATTGCGCCATTCATTTCTCCTCCAATTAACATGCTCGGTTGCCCACTCCCTACTTGAGCGACGGTGCCTTGCTCTTAGTGTAACACATACCATCGGTCAGCGAGCATACAGTCCTACAGCGTGGAGCCGGTTTCGGACAGTTTGAGTCGAAATTGTGGTGACAGTAGCCGAGCGAAGGTGTTGCTGAAGAAGAGTGGCATTCATATTTCGGTGTCTCCGTGCCGTAAGTGTTAAATATCTATCTTCATTGGCCGTTGTTGTACGTCTTCGACCTTGCCCTGGTCTTCGGCTTGCACTTCCAGTCTCCAAGAAACGGTTCCAGATTCTGTAAATCACTCTTTGTGCAACTCCAGTAGCTTCTGCTACTTCGGCTTAGGTGTGCCCCCCTCTAACCGTCCAACAATTCTCCAGGCTTTTGAATCGGTTAAATGTCTTCGCTGAGACATCGCAACCATCGAAACAACACACTTATTGAAAGTCGATCATTCTTTTCCGCTTTCTCTTTCGATAAGTTGAAAGGCAAATTTCATTCGCTGACGCTAAACCGTCGTTTTTAACGTCAGACTCAAAATTTGCATACTCCGAAGTTTGAAAAATGAGAAAAATTTGCATTCGTGACTCTCTTCTTCCATTTTCTGCAAAAAAATTTTTCTCTTATTCCGTTATTTTATATAAGACTTAAAATAACCTTGAATTGTTTTAAGCAGTATATATATATATATATAAACATCGAAATTGTTCTTAAAAATTCATAAAAATAATACAATTATCTTTTTGAAAAACAATTGCTTTATCCAATAAAGAGTTTTACTAATAAGCGATAGAATATTTATTATAATTTTATGTTTACTTGTAATTAATTGGAAGAATTGTGATGTTTTCTTACTGTTTATTTTAGTTGTTTTTATTTTATAGACGGAAGGGCTACGCTTGTTTCCTTTTTACTTTTTATTTGACCACGAAACATCTAAAAGCTATTTATAAACGCAGCAAATTTTAATCATTTTATAATTGTGAGCTTCAAAATATTAGAGTTTCATTATTGCTCACGTCATCGTTTTACAGAGAAAATTCACCGCAGAATGCTCTCATCTGCCGGTGCAGCGCTGAAGAGCAGAATATGTGCATTAGCGCGCATGACGTTGAAGCGCATGCGCCAACACTTATATAAATTACATTTTTTTCTCCTTATGCATGACTGAAAACACTTTTTTGGAAGGCATTATTAATCACTAACTTCATCCCTATTTGATGAAGAATGAAATATCCGAATGTTTAATTTAATCTAGATTTATATGTTTCACTTTATATGAGATAAGAGATATCGTATTTCTTTTGAAAGAAATAATATGTCCAACACTTAATGTTTCTGAAGCGAAAATATATTGAAATATCCTTTGACTATCAATGAAATTCCCTTTCGTAAGTTTCAATCTTCGAAATAAATTAAAGAAAGCTAGAAACTTGCAAAATATTCCTACAAATAAAGAAATAGTTGAATTTTAAGTAATTGCTTTATTTGGAGAATTTACCTCTTTATTTGTAGAATACTAGTGAAACTAGGAAATAATGAAACCAAAAGCTCGTATCAATTTCGTCATTTCCATTTTCTTTCCTCACCCCCACTCAGTATTTATAGGAAAAAAAGATTTTTTTTTACAGCAATAAGCAGTACATATTCGAAGGAAGAATATATGATACAACATAATTTCAAAATTCAAAAGCAAATAAAAGCTTACAATATGCTTTCAAAGTGAGACGCCATAGTTCTTACACTTCCCATTTTTTTTTTTATTTTTCTTTCTTTCCTTTTTTTTGGTATGCATATCAATCTGTTTTTCTTTTTCATCACGATTTCCTGCCATCAGCGGATGCTAATTCCACCATTCTCTCCCACAGATAGTCTGCCAGGTGATGGCAGGCCATACGAAGTATCCACACAATGAGAAAAAAAAATTGAAAAATTCAGAAATGAAACAAACATTGAAACGGTTAAGAAGTTTGACGGATCTCGTGATTTTTAATCATGGCCAAGTGACGAAACGGAAAAATGAAGAATTCGAGCTTCCTTCTTCAAACTTACACATCATGCAATGGGAGGACTTGAAACCTCGATCAGATCTGACGTGCATCAACCCGTTACGCGGCGGGTCCTTCGTGATATCATGACTTGATGTGGTCATGGGGAAGTTTTACGGCGCAAGAGCCAAATGTAGCCGTACTGCGCCAAACAAGGTATAACAATGATCCAGACGTTTGAATGAGTGATTGATGATTATCATGGCGAATTGAATGGATAAGTGAGTCATGTGAAAGAGTGATTGATTTGTAACGGCTCAAAAGCCAGATGTGACCATGCTGCTCCAGACAAAGTCAATAAGTAAGAGCAAAGTTAGTAAAGTGTAAAACTATTATCTGGACATGTGAAAATAGAAAAAAAATGCTAAACTTGTGATAGACAATAAGCAGCGTCGAAATTTGAGAAGGATCGATGGAATATTCCGGGGGCACAACACCCATGTTTACAAAAGGGAATAAACACCTTGAGAAAGAAACAGATCACAAGGGTACCTCGAGGTCATGATGCCCGTTCTGCCAAAAGAAGCAAGTCTATGAGGTCCTCTGATATAGTCCCTCAGGCCGGAAGTCCGAATTCCCCCCCCCCGAGACAATGGGTACACATTTTAGTCATCTCTTACGATATGCATGGACTACAGTAGTACTATTCTTTTACACTCAATCACCACACAGGTCATCAAGATTTGAACCCAATACTCGACGGAAACAAAGCCAGCTACAAGTTTGAGACCATGATAATTAGGATACCACGGTCATATCTTTCTAAAAAAATTAAATTATTCAAATCCTTTTAATGACGATAAGAATAAGTATAAAAATATGCGTAAATTTACATTTTTGTCAGTATTACTTGCAATAAATCTGTATTGCTTTTAACATTTTACCTTTACTTACTGTGATTCTGAATGCAGTTTAAAAAATGCTATCAGTTGAAGTAGTTAATTTAAGGGTAGAAAAATAGAATACTAACAATAATTCGATATATTAAATTCTTAGAAAAGTATATTTAAAAAAGTACTTTTCTTAAAAATGAGAGAAAAATCAAAACAGTTGTAATAAAAATATTGATTATTTGTTACAGATAGTAAGAATTTTTTTTCAATCAGCGTAAACACTAAAATATTTAAGATTACTAAAAACCATAAAAAAAGCAAAACTTTTTAAATTGCAATAAAGCGACATGCATTCGGTACAAGATACACAAAATTTGTTGTTAATAAGTAAAATTTACTTTAAAACCTTTTAATCATCAAACATATATTCCTATTCAGTTCTTAAAGTTAAATCTCATTGGATCCACAAAGTACAATAGTGGTGCTAGACATGATGTGCCATTCTTAAAATCTATAACTGAAAACATAAGTAAAATAAAGCATTAATAAAGATATAATCTAGAAAGAAAGAAAAAAGATTGGTTTTTGTATTCATATATTTCAGGTATTTTCAAATACTTTAACACCGACGATACTTCAAAAAATAGAGGGTTATTCAAAAGGATTCATCCCGTTTCAAAATTCAAAATTGACGTAAATAAATGTTAAGTAAACATGAATGCAAAGAAGTAAATGTAGAAAAATAAATTTTACAAGTAAGTTCACATAAATTAGTGGGTAATGGTGGTTTATACACATTATCTTTTACAAACCTCCTAAAGGAGGAAATCGCATGAAGCCATATCAGGTGACTTTGGAGGCCAAATGGAAACATCAAGTCATCTGGCTCATTATGACCAATCTATCAGTGAGGTAGCTCCGTGAAAGCTTCTAAAGCAGCTCTCTTGAAATATCATTACAAAGAATACACGAGAGTCATCTATTGTTCACAATATAAAAAAACTCCACAGTTACCCTCTGTATTCACAAATAACTTCTAATTCTGTATCATTGCTTTTTAAAATATGGAAATTCGGAAAGAGATTAATCATTTTGAATTAATCTGTTTTTAAAAATTAATTGTATGTTACATAAATTTAAAATAGTAATTCTGTTGTAATTGTTTGATATTTTATTATGATTTCTCTAAATTGGTTAGACTGACATGTTTTTGTTCACTTCAATATTTAACTGAAGAATTTAATAATTATTTTAAAAGATTCAGCAAATTTTTTATGGTTAAATTTCTTCTTTGCAAAACCTTGTTTTGAACTACTTTTTTAATAATTTTACAATTATTTTAATTAATTAATAAAAAAATATTATTTTAAAATTCTGCTTCACCTCACTATTAATTGATTGATTAGTTTGATTTAGTTACGTACTAGAAGCGACAGTAAACGGCCTCAAAGTCGTCAAGAGATTTGTTCTGGAAAAAAGCGAAAGAGATTTGAGCTCTCCCTGTGATCTGATATATGCTCTCACCTACATGTAGCCTAGAGGTGATGTACGCGAGCTCATGAACGGCGCTGTTTCCATCTAGTTGTGGTTTCAAGTTCTGATTTCACTGAAGATCTGTAGTGTAGCGGGGTTTCAGCTCGAGGTTCAATGTCTTCGTGTTTGAATAGTGTGGAAGCTTGGTGAGTGTTTTGATGCTCAGGTACTGTCCTCCTCATTTGATCGAGGTTCAAAATGATGAAATATCCGTCATTAGCCTTCTTGTCGTTTCTAATTACGATGTTAAGAAAAATAATTTCATACTATAAACCTCATGATCTATAGCCAATATCTTACTAAATATTATTAGATGCAAAAACGGCTTAAACTGAGAATTGACTTTTTGATTTATTTCAAGACAAAAAACTAAAGCTACTTTAAAAAGAGAAGTTAGTATTTTTTCAAAGCGAGATATATTGGGTAAGTAAAGTGCAATATCGAACATTTCATTACTTTTATACTATAAACCATGTTAAGTACAACCAGAAGATGCGATAAGTATCATAATGGAAATAAACTTCTTCTTTTCTGTCTGTTGCTTACTCTACTATAATTAGAAACCGGGTACTCTATCATGACTTGTGAAAAATAGCGTCTTATATTTTCATAACATTAGGAAATTCGTCTTGTGATTTATCTTTGGGTTTATTGTTAATTTTTTTTATTAGAATTATTTTTTTCTTAGAAAATGATATTAATTCCATGTTTTGGAGCTAATTGGAATAATTTATGTTTGTGAGCTTTAAATTTTGCATGCTCTTTCCAAGAGACGCTCACATCACGCATTTTAGATAGTTTCAACCGTAATTAAAACAACATAATGTTACTCTGGAGTTTTTAGAATTTGCGATTTTTTTTGTAAAGTAAAGCATGAAATATGAACGTGCGATTAATTTTTTAAAATTGTATACGTGACTTGATACAAATGGCTAAATTCCCTATTTTAAAAATTGAACACTTTGCTATGCTGAAAAGTTTGTCCAGCGTAGAAAAATTGTCTCTTCAAAGGTCATATGGCATTCACAGTTCTATCCAGTCTTATTAAAAGAAGAAAAATAAGTATTTATGTAATATCCGTATAAAACAAGATAATACCTTGTTCGGTTTCTTGGAAATATTACAAGATAGTAATTTTTATAGAAATATTATTTTTAGCTAAATATAAGTGAAAATGAAGAACTCACGACTTTACCTCTCTCGCTCTATTTTATTGCTTCAGTTAACCTTTCAATATTATAAAAAATCTCGAAAATAAGCCCACCACGAAAAAACAAAAATTAATAGTTTAAGCGAAAATTTTCCCTTCAGAGAAGGAAACGAATTTAAAATTCAAAGGATTATATGATTAAACGGAATAAGTACTAAAGTGCAATTTGAAATAAACTTGTTATACAATTCAAAAGTCAACAATGATAATCCCTCTTCTTTTTGACAATAATACTTCTATTTTGAAAAATATTCATGAAATTTCTACTGTATTTATGAAAGAAGAAAAGAAATTTAATTCGCTTCTAGAAAATGCAATTGTTTTATACTTTACTCGCAATCGAAATTGTCGAAATATTGACAAACATTATAGAAAAAAAATGAATTTGAATTATTTCAATGTCTTAGATGATTGGAATTGCAATATTTAATATTTAACTTTGAAAATATTTTTACAAGGAATTTTCTTAATACAATTGATTTTTTTGTAGAAAATAAAAAAATAAAACTTTATCTAAATGAAATGTTATTAATCCTTCTTCCTTTAAATGAATGAGTAAAAAGTATTTCTATCTTAATATTTTTTGCAGAGATATCTGTTTTTCGCATTTACGTCTTTCTAAAGTAAAAATTAATTCGTGGGGTTTTCTGAATATCTCTCAGATCGTGAGAGTGATATTTAACAGGGTATTTACAGTTGCTAAAATAAGCAGCCTACATTTCATTTACTTAAATTATAATAAAATGAAAAAAAAAGATTCAAGCAAACAGTAATGTGATACTTTATTGTTAAATTCATTATAGTACCATAAATTCAAAATCAAAATGAAATAATGGATTGCATTAAGAAAAACAGACAAATACAGAAAAATAAAATACAAAAAAAGCATTTGTACTCTTCATTAGTGTGCTATAATTAAGATAAATTTAGTTAAATAATAATTCAAATAAATATTCTGTGTGAAGCTCTAAAGCTTTAAAAATCGCCTCAAATTCTTGTGGCATAGATTCCACAAAGCTTTTGAGACGTTTGGGTCCATATTATTCCATGCAACAGCGACAGTTTCTTTTAAACTGTTTTTACTTGTGAATTTTGTTTTCGAATTGATGCATCTCTTAAAAATCCTATATTTTCTGTTGAATTCAGGTCAGGAGATTATGGAGGAGTTACCAGTCGCCTTCCAAGAATGTCAAGTTACCATATTATAGTTACCATAGCAACATGCCTTGGGTATTTATCCTGAAGAAAGTGAAAAGTTTACTATAAACTTATTTTTCAACAGACGCTTAATATGTTGTGCCACAGCATACCACTATATAATCAAGCTGTCAATGCAATAACAATAAAATCCAAATATCTTAATTTATTTGAAACCATACTCTCCAAATACTATAGCATTCTACTATAATTGAGAGTTAAATGTACATTTTTTGATTGTGTTAAAGTAGTAAGCATAATTATTGTTTTTTATTTTTCAAAACTCGCAACATAATTAATTTCGGATGATTTCATCTCAATCTTTCCTGGACATATACTTTCTATTAATTATCTGTTTGTCTTAGTCGTTGATGCAACGAATAAAACATTCCATTAAAATACTCTCTTTTGATCGCTTTATGATCATATTACACTTTTCTTTTAGTTTGCATTTTCTGCATTTTACTTGATGCTAGGTGTTTGTATCTTCTTTATTGATTTATTAATTGGAATTAATTGATCTTTTAATATCCATGCTACAAGCAATGAGTTATTCTCTAGCAAAAAGGTAAACTATATCAGGTATTAACCATCAAATAAGCTATGCCACATGATTTTTAGCCAGTATTTTCAAAATTTTAACATAACATTTAAAATGACAAATTAATTTTAACATAACGTTCATAGTGGAATTCTGATTTTCACAGGTTGTTTAAATAATTGCATAGAATTCCCTGATGGTACATCTGTACTCTTAATTGAAATTAAAGTTCTTAGCTCAAAGTCTGACTCATTTTCGCTGTTTTTCTCTCTCCTCTCGGTTGGGGGGGGAGAGGAATCGGACAGAGCAGAGGGAAAGCGAGTTCTTTAATGGTTCTAAATAATCCGAGATTAAATTCCTCATCATAATTGGAACTTTCAATAATAAATTTATGCAACTGAGCAATTTTAAATTCAGGGTCTTATATTCAAACCAATATCAGCCAATACTTAAAAATCTTATTCCTACTTATAGCTAATAATGCTTTGTTGGGCAAACACCTGAACTAGAAGTTTAAAATTTAATCTATTGAACCATGATTATATTAAGGAATATAATTTTAAAGGTCAAACTTGTCACTTTTTCGAATACTCTACTTCATTAGCATTTGAATACTCTAAATAAAGTTATTTTCTAATACATTTTATTCAATAATAAACAACATGCAATGGAAAAAGTAAATTAAATAAAGCAAAATATCTTAATTGTTCATCATATAGTATAAATACTGAAAATAGTAAATTATAATATCTTTTACAAAATGACCAATTTTTCATTCAGATTTATAATAAAGTCTTAAATCCAATTTAAAAATATATAAAGTATTCTCTTTTAGTCAAAAATAAATAGATAATGTTGGAGGACTGTTTAAAAATAAATAAATAAAATAAATTGGAAAATCTACGGCGATGTGTTAAAAACTGAGATTCACACAAACCAATTGTCGAGAATGAGTAAATCAATTAGCCAAAGCAATACAATATAATAAGTATACTAAGCCTGGATGGCGAGATATTAAGAAAGAAAACTTTATCAATTTTGCTAAACTATATATTTATATTTCTCCTAATTATCGAGAAAGAAAAACATTATCAGTTTTAGTAACCTTATAAAATTTTACAACTTGCCTACAGAAATAAACTTAAAATCCACTTGGCGAGAGATTGTCATTTCGACATAATAATCAGAATAACAATCTTTTTACAATTCATTTTTAACCTTTAAATCTTGATGATAAATATTTTCAAAAACGATTTAATAAAATAGCAGGGATGTATGAAAAAGTACATTAAATATTTAAGTCGATCCTAATGAAGAGACGACATACATTTTATTTAAGGGACTAAATTCACAGAATCCCCTGATTTATATTATAAACAAGCCGGCGTAGTCTGTGTTTACATAGGATTTCCCTATATGCTAGTTTTATATGCATTGTAAATCCCCTTTATTTCCATAATTGCATTTTATATTATCATATTGCTTACATTATTCAGCTATTTAAATTCGGCAGAAATCATAGGAGTATATTTTTTATGTTATTCTCGTTCAATTGTGTTGTTAAAATCTAGTTCGGGACGCCTATTGACACTTGTTTCCGACGCTTGTTTGTGAAATTATTTTCCATTTTAAAAATATGCATTTTTTAACGGCCATCGAGTTATATTAACCTTTTTGTTTTAATTAATATTTGTATTTCAAATTATTTCTTATATAAATACAATATTTATAAATGAAATAACCATTATGGTTTAAGTTAAGTATAGGGTATTCATTCTTGATTGTTATTTGGTAAAAATGGCACACGGTTTTTAATAAACAATAGACAATATTTTTAGAATAACATACGATATTTCTTTTTCGCCATTTCTTTGTGAGATCAAAAATTTCAATTTGCTTCCTCGGTGAAATGTAGTTAACGATTAAAGCATGTCGGAAAAATATTATTTAAGGTTTTTTTATGATTTGGAAAGTAAGGGTAAAGTAAATGATATACAGTTGTGTGTGGATAAAAATTTAATTTCGCGAAAGGTTGAATGTTCGGTCTACAAGAAAAATATGCGCTTGGTAAAAAAATATGAATCGGGAGATGGATATATTAGGGAATGCCGAAACAGAGGTTTCAATGCTCTTCGGATTCTGTGCGAAAGAACAGTTGGTTTGCTGAAAGTTAATTAAGTATGATTGAAATGTTGTTAATTACGAATATATATGTGGGTGCAAAAGGCCAACCGTGTTTCCATTGCTTTCGAAGTAGCTCGATACAGTGTCACGGATGAATCTTATTCGTGATGTGTGTATGTGGGTTTTTGAAAGTAGTACGCTTGGGGTCCTAGTGAGATTGTGAAAGTAGATGTTTGGGAAGCGCTAGTATAACAGAATGAATGGATCATGAGTGATTGGAGGCGTGCAAAGGGGTGTTTTTTTTTTCACGTCGTTGCCGACAGATCAAAGGATAGATCTTCTTCAATCAATAAAAGGAAATGTTAAAACAGGGACCATAATTATATCGGACTGTTGGAAGTCCTTCGAATGCCTAGAAGATGAAGGATTCACTCAACTGGGCGTCAACCATAGCATTCGTTTCAAGGATCCAGAAACTGGAGCTCATACGAATTCAACAAAAAGTTTGTGGAGCAGCATTAAAAACTCGCTACTTGGACGCTGTAGGGGCGCGGATCAGTTGGATCCATACCTTGCGGAGTTCATGTGACGTAAAATGCACAAGACCTGCAATAACCATTAATTTTTGAGCATATTTCCAGATTTAATAGTTAAAGTTTATCCACCAACCGAGGAATTCTGATGACATAGGTAGGTGGTTTTTTACGAACTATTTTTTCATGGCATTCCTCTTAACGTTAGAAAGTCATGCGAAACTTATTGATTATAGCAAAAATGTCATACTATAGCTTTATAAGAGTTTTAAATTCATAAATAATTATTATTTGTCTATAAACAATACATTTTTTAAAGGATTATGTATAAACAATAATTGTTTATGAAAAATTATTCATAAATAATTATTATTTGTAAATAACTATTTCTAACCGATAATTATTTATAGATACTTATTTATAAATAATTATTTATTAAGAATAATTATTTATGAATAATTACTCGTACTTATTAAAAATGTAAAATGAACTAGGGGTTAGGAAATTTTTTTAAGTTTGTGCAATGAATATTTGCAAAAATATTTTTTAATAAATGTGGAAACTAGTTCAGAATAAAAATTGCTGAGATGTCTGTCAATATGCAATTAGATTAAATGAAATATTTTCGCATTATTCTTGTTATAAGAAAATATATTAAGGAAAGGTAATTTATATAATAAGACATTTGCTTTTGTAAGAGTCTAACCATTATAATTGAGTGACAGTTGAGTGGTAAGCACTCACAAGCATAAAAATTTCTATATCCTGAAAGAGGGGTGCAAACTGAACACCAACTGTCCATGAAAAGATAAACTCGCTGAATTATGCAAATTATTAGCATTTAAGTGCATTTGAAGAATGCACGTAGGAGTAACGTCATTCACATTGTACATGAAAAGAAGGATTTTATTGAAGATTTCCTATTTGGGACTCTCATTGGTTGTTTGAGTAAAGGCCATTTTTTTTCTTCCTCGAAAAATTATGAATACTAACGTATCGGCATTTGTGCGTGGTAGAATTGTGGCATACTGCGACTGTACTTATTGCTTCGCTATATTCTTACTTATTGTTGCGTCAGTCGCGATATCATGGCTGGGATGCTGAAACGGAACCTATGGCTTGAGGAAGATCTCGGTGGTCACTAAAACCGTATAGGATGTACTTGATTTCCGTCAGGTTTAAGGGCTCATGCAGAAATTAAGCTTGTTTGCCGGATGTCCACACGGATAATGTAATACAGCTCCCCGGACTTTCTGCTCGCGGGCATTTGTCATCGCCGGCCTTGATACTTCCCCTGAAGCGCCTACAGTGACACGTCGATGGACAATCATGAACATGTTTTTGAACTTCTAATGTTTTCTCCTTGCAATATCATTGCACCTAGTGCAATTTCTTCTGTTAAGAACTTCTGTCCCGGACTTCTGTTTAAGAACAGGAGAACGAGTGTTTGAAGCATGCATTCGCCATCGTTATAGGGACCAAACGAATAGAGAGATGGTGTGCCACTGGATGCAAGTCTCTCGGGTCCTATCTTGTTCACATAGACAACTGTCGAAAGATTCTGACGTGTTAAGGTCCAAGATTGTCGCCTACCTTCAATACTTTGAAACAAGGAAAGGCAGGAGCACATGTTGCCCGTCCGTAATGAACTTATTGAATACGAAGAGTATTTAACAATTGCTATGCTGGTCTTGTGCCATTTTTTTGTAAGGAAATCTCCCTATTTCTAATTCATCTCTTAAAACGCTTAAATGTTTCTTAGAATGATATTCTCAAATTATATAAGAGTAAAACTGTATTCAAAGGTGTCCTATTGTTCGATGGTTTCTCGAAACTTGTAAAACTAAAACTGTGCTTTGTATGGAATTTAATGTATCTATATTTTTAAAATTAAATCTTTCACTCATGATTATAACAAACACATATAGAAGATGTATTTCCGTACTTGCATCTTTTATCGATTGGTATTTTAAAATGCTCTATGGATTGGCACACGTCAAATAGCAAACAAATTTCTTCACCATTACATTTTCAGTTATTTTAACAACATTTTCTCTTTCTTAAATTTTACAGTAAAGAAGGAAACCAACGTTGGAAGAAGTATCTTATTAACATATAGATTAAAATAGGAACATTGATATTTTGTCTTTATCAACGTCGCACTATAAGCAATACATAGGCTAAGGGCAATGGACCCCTTAATTTTCAACCTTCGTCAGTTACGAGGAGGACTCGCGTATTTATGAAACGTATGAATGTATATGAAAAACGTATGTATGAAGGAGATATTTAGCAGAGAGCTTTTTTTTATATTTTTGAGATCCCGCCAAAACAGAATCTCAAAATGACCCTCCCAGTTCTAATAAAGTAACTGAATTGTTTCCCAAACAGAATATATCACTCTAAATGACGTGTTCCGGATACCAACACATGTGGATAAAAATGCTTATATTTGTCGACTCCTTTTTTTTTTAAATAATAGTAATAATTTAAGAAAAAGAAACCCAATAGAAAAAATTAATGCATATAAAAAAAACAAGTTGAAACTAATTTACCTTTCCTAAAGTGATAAATCACAAACATACCCAGAATAGCAAAACAAACTAAGCGACAGAATTTGAAAACTGAAATTACTACTTTCAATATTTTTTAACTCATTACACTTAAGAAAAAGCCATTATAATTAAAATATCAATTATTCAAACGGATATAATTTTTATTTATGAAAAATATAAGATTAATTTCCCCAAAGTTAAATTGAGAAAGCCATGATTTATCGTAATTTGCAACAGCGATTAAAAATATTTTGTTAATAAAATTGATATATATTTCTAAGAAATATAGTGTAATTCAATGTATTGTTAAGAAACTGGGACGACGCTTCTTTGCAGCGTTACTCTTATGAGGGAAAAGAGACATTTACAGAAATTTCATGGGTCACTTTAGGAATGACTCCCCTCCCCCTCTAACCTTGGCAAAATGGTGAGCAACTTAGCGACTTTAATGGCAAAATGATGTTTCTCTAAAATGCTGGATTCCTGTCGATATTTCTGCGAAAGTTATGGACTTTTACTGCATTTCCTCTGTAACGTCACACTTATCATCGGCTGAGTCTATCTGCAGAGGAATTGTGGAGACTGGGCTGAAAGACTTTACCGAGAAGTGACTTATATTTTCCGGGACTTCAGGAAATTGTTGCAGTCCGTGCAAAGTATTACTTTGAAGATTTGCCCATGCTGTGAACTAGTAAGCTGGTGAGCTGAACGTTGTTGAAAATGCTGTAAATGTCATTATGAGTGCTGTTTTGTATAATTATATGTTGCTGATCTGAGTTAGTACTGTTTTTGTACCTCTGTGTCTCAAATCCGTACAAGTGTTGTGTTTCTTGATTTTGCTATTACCATGTCCAACGTTTGCTACATGCTCTTGATTTGTTCTGAATATTTGTGAATAAAACATCCTCCGTTATAGACGGAATTCAATCGTGCAACCATACGAGATTTTTGTTACAATATAAATGCTGAAAATAATTTTAAGTATATATATAAATATATATAAACGTTTTATTCTCTTATAAATATAAACATAAAATAAGTAACACTTCTAATGTTTTAAATATTTTATATACTATGTGTAGTGTATAGTAATAGTTTAATACATACATTGATTAATTATTTACAACTAAACTGTTTATTATAAAATTATATATGATTTTTAATATAAGTAATTAAATATATTAGGGTTAAAATAAGAATAAAAATCAATCTGAAATGCAGCTAATCTAAAAGATTTAACTAAGCTGAATATCATATATTTTTTTTGTCGTGAAAAATTATTTCTAATTCAAGTAAAGAAGTGTAACATTCCGTAACCTAGATGACGGCCTCAAAATTATTCCTAAAAATACGAATAATTCGAAACTTTTTCAATTAATTCTAGAAATTTTCTTTATGTACATGTAACAGTAATTCGTCAACTTTAATATAAAACTAATGAGCAATGCTTAATATTTATGCGAGTTTTACTTGAATTCCGTGGAAATCTTTAATGAAAAAAGTCTTTGTTTCATAATATATTCTTAAAAGTTAAGTATGTTACTGAAGATCAGTAAGAAAAAAGCTGAGTACTGACACCCAATACGGTTTTATTAAGTATGACTGAAGATATCAATGTTTGGAATTTTATCGATTCAATGTTAAAATATTCATAAATTTACAATAAACATAGAAAAAGTAATTCTTTAATTAGAATAGAGTTTCTCTGATATTTGAAAAATGAATAAGAAATTTATCTTAGCATTTTATTTGCTTTCATTGATTTTTTCATTAAAGTCACATATTAAGAAGCAAAACGAGTTCCACCAATGCTGGAAATTCTATCAATTAGAAAGGGTGAACGGGTTTCAACCAACACTTTCACTACTCCAGCGGGAGGAGCCTCAAACACATTTATCATGCCGCTACACGGTGGGTCTTTAGTGGCAAAAGGACTCGAATACGTGATTTGTCGGGAGAAAAGCGGTGAAATCCGGACCATGACCACTTTGCTACCGTTGCTAATAGAAGCTTGGTACAATAATTTCAAATCTATACTCAATTAATTTTTAAACAGCTGGAGTGAAATGTGTAATTAAGAATAGTCGATTAGAAATTTTAATAAATATATCTTGATTAATAAATACAATGCCATATTTAATAAATCTATTGTCTTAGTAAATAGAGTGTTTTGAAGAATATGGAGAAATCTGTTTTTATAACTTTATGAAAGTCCTATCCTACTTGCTTATAAAGCAAGTATAAAAATTTTTATTACATGAAAATTTAATGAGTTTTACAGTAATATCTAGTTGTCATTGGATGACAATATTTCATTCAAAATTCAAGTTGAAGCAATTTGAAGATAAAATTTAAATCTTAAGGTAAACGGCGATTTATTGAACGAAATTTTCTTCATTCTACTTTGAATTAAGCAAGTTACAACAATGAAAGGATTATTACAAATTTCCATAAATGTTTATACAAACTATGTAAGAGTTCCGGTAAATGAATTTTTCAAAATAAACATGTTTAGTCTCATTTTTACAACTTCTTTTTCAAATGATAGTTAAATGTATGATTACAATTTGTTATAATGGGAAAAAATATGACCAACTGTAAGAAAAAGTACAAAGCCTATTAAGTTGTTTATACTAGGTGTGGCTATTAAGAAACGAGACTGATGCTGTTTAACATTTTATTTTGATCTCAAATATATTTACTTATTAATACCTTCAATATACATCACCCCGTTATTCCTATAACGTTCTATGTAAATCTACTATTGCTCGAAGCATTCCCAGATTACAGATTATTTTGATATTATCACCCGTTTTGGACATGAAATGGTGACTCGGGCGTAAATCATCTTCAATGTCTCTTCGGCCATCTTGAAAACGCTTAAACCATTCAAAAAATCGTACATTCCATAAACATATTCATTATCGTACACTTCTTTCAATAAATTATAAGTTTCAATAAAGGACTTTTCGAGTGTCTTGTGAAATTTCCCAATCCCTTCTACTTTGAAATAAAGTTCTAATGGAAATGAAGACTAGTTATGAGCTATACGGATTTGCTTACAGAAATTATATGCACTGCATTCCAAAAAGAAAGCTTTCTGCTAAACAACCGTCGGATCCTGGTGTTTGAGTAGCAGCGTCAGTCTTGTAATTTAACAGCCACACCTGTTAATTATCCCGAAACTTACAAGCACCGATAGCATACAGGTAAAGCACTCGTCAATATAACGAGAGTTCCTGGGTTTCAATTCCAGTGCTGACAGTATTACTTGTAAAAATTTACGATGAAGTTTTGTTTAATTGTTCTTTCTTTTCTAATATAATTTCTAAACATTATTCCATTATAGAATAGAGTATTCTTTAAGTTTCCAGAGGCGCAGTGTTCTGAATTATTCTCTATCCATATGTTCTCTATCTGAGGTAGTTCTCAGCGAAGTGTAGCTGCTTTTAGTCAATTAATACTGCACATATATCTATTCTTTGTTCAATTCTACTTGCCCTAGCATCTAAGTGTCCTTTTTCATTTTAGGAAGATAATCTTCTGGAACGCTATAATTCTCTTCAACTTCAGGTAGGTTAGAAAATATCAGGAAAGAAGGACCTTTCCACGACATGGAATTATTTAGAAATGATTCAGCACTAATATCTCTGGTCATTAGAACTGCAGGATTATCTTAACATGTTGATTCTAATTCCCAAAACTGTCTTAAATTTTTATCTGCTTTACAATACCTAATTAAACCGCAGTGAACTTTATTTTATAGCAAAACTTCGTTAAGAAATCTGGTAGAAATCCAACCAAATACAGAATTTCGCGTATTTAATACATCACTCTCTATAAAGGAGTCATGTTTTAAAATTCTGAAAAAAAGTTCGATTAAATAATTCATCTAAAAATGCATCAGAAATTTCTAAATAAGAAGTTAGGGTTAAAACTGTAGTTTTTTGAATAAGAAAAAAGTCTAAGTTTTCTCGAAAACTTTCATCAGCATTGGATATAACTCCATTGATCTTAGCTTTCACACAGTGAGTAGACCCATTCTATCTCGAAACAAGAACGTTAACTGATTTTCTTTTTAATTCTAAAAATTTAGCACATTCGTTTAACAGTTTGTATTCGAGCAGTGATCTAAAATACAATGAATCGTCATTCTCTTTCGATAAAGCAAGAACCAGTTCTCAAAAGTACTGCTTGATTCTTTCCACATGTTACTTAGAGTTTGATAAACGGTGGGCCTCTCTTCTCGGTTCTCCTCTGTTTTAACAATGCATTGACAAGGGTTAAATATTTACATTTAGAAATTCCAAACTATGTTCATAATCAATAGTGATATAAAATCGTGGTTCTGGGACAAGCGGAGCTCCCATAGAGTTAATATGGATACCGGTTCTAGGCTATGGTGGATCTGCGGAACCCTCGTCATTATATTGATGGAGAGGGCAGATTAGGAGAAGTGGGTAACAGACAGTGGGTTCTTTTACAGACCGTTATCATTTTATGTGTTCGATACGTTTTTAAAAATTTAAATTCATTACATTAAATTGGTATAATATTTCTTAATTAATAATAAATTAGAGCAAAACGTAGATATAATCAGCTTTTAGTATTATTCTTTAATTTATTGTACTATAAGCTTTACTGAAATCTGTAAGGATTAGGTGAATGGTATTCTTACTTAATTAAATTAATGAATTGGATGGAATTAATACAATTGCTTGATTTGAATCAAATTTTTATTCGATTGAATGGGATGGACTTTTTGGAGAGAAATAATTTACAATTTAATGTGTTTTTTTACTGAAAACTATTATTAATTTTTGTAAATATAAATATTTTTGATTATTGAAAACTAAAGTGCTTTCCGCCTGGGGTGCCATTATCAATGACTTAAGTTTTTAAGCGTAGAATTATATACTTTTTCTTAAGTTTAGTTTTGAACTCTAAAATTCTTTATATTTGAATGTTAGAGGATATGACCGAACTATTTAACCACATTGGCCTATTACTATATATTTATTTTATATACATATTATCAAAGACGATGTAGAAAAATTTTCTATAAAGATGATTTGTAGAACTCCTACGGAAGAAAAGTTAACATCATTCCTTGATAATTTAAATTTTATCCACTTAAATGTAGAAACCTACTGTAAGCTTCAAAAAACATGATTTTGTTAATACAGTACTGTGAAAATGTTTTTGATGGAGAATCATTTCTCTTCCTACTTTACATATAAAAGAATTTATTGAATTTTTAATCCGAAAAAATACATATTTAAAATTTGTTTTTTTAAAAATTTCATCAAATACCGATAATTGTGCTTAAAATTACAGAATTTTATCCGATTACGAATTCAGTTTCATTCATATATTTATTTATAAATTTACAAAATGTTAATTTAGGTATATTTATTTTCCACCTCTGAAAAGAAACGCGCTTTGTTAGCTGTTACACTTTCTGTTTTATAATCCTAATTTCTGATCAGAGACAACAAGGTGCAAACTTTTTGCGATGATATTCCTTTTCCAACTGTTGATGTTTATTGCTTAGCTAAGTTGTCTAATACTTCCATTAGTCTGTTGTTGATCGTCTGAATGACTTTCAGACTTTTCTCTTCTGTGTCAATAAAACTATTCCTATTGACGGCTTTTCTCACCTACATTCTACTGCTATCGCTACTTTGATCGTATTTTATATCATGTGAGCCATACATAAAGATAACAATTGTTAGAGATATATTATATATTTAGAACTATTTCATTGGTGGATTTTACATTTTACTACTATACTTCGTTTTTTAAGGAATTAGATAAGAATTGGCATACACTTACCCTATCGATATGTAAGAACTTTCTACACGACATGCATACCAAACGATAAGGTAAGTGCTGGTTTCCTATTGGTTGATGTACATTGCTATATACTTCTGTATAAAACATTTTTCATTTCTCGTTAGTTTATTAGTTGATGTCTTAAAATGCAGACGGTTGAAAATATTTTTGAAAAGCTAATTATATTTGAGAAGGTGCGCATATTTTATTTGCTATGTGGTATGAAAAATACATATATGTATCTTAAATTTCTATGCATGTAACACACTTTTCATGTTTCATTATATTTATTATGATACTTATTTGCCCAATTTGTTAATATTTCTTCTTCATTACATTTTAATGTTTATTGAATATCATTGGTCATTTCAATCTTTCTTGTACACTATATTTTACAATATAAGGTTAAATAATGTTTACACATATTGTTCTATAAACCGAAAGATTTATCATTTTTGGATGTATGTTAGAAATTAAGAGAAAGGCATTCCATTTTATAGATTTGATATTTAAAACTTATTGGGATAAAAATTAGTTTAAAAACTATAAATACTATATTATTTCTCAGTATGTTCTCATTTACAATGGAGTTTCCAAACCTTAAACATCCATTTTCTATGATGATATGTGTGCCTCCTAATTCTGGTAAAACTCTTTGTTAAACGAATCTTATTTAATTAATTGAACATATTCCTCCGAAAATTATTTGGTGTAATGGAGTTTATAGAAAATTGTTTGATAAGATGCCTGATACAGAATCTTATGAAGGTATACCTTCTTATGTAGAAAATATTACTAATGTTCTCATAATAATAGACAATTTACTGAATGAAGTAGGAGATGATAAAAAAAATTTCAAACTTGTTTAAAAAAAAGGAAGCCCTCATAGAAATAATTCGATAATATTTATTTCACAGAATAGTTCTTATGAGGGAAAACAAATTAGGAACATATCTTTAAATACTTCTTAACTATGTCGTTTAAAAATGTTAGCAGATTTCCTGTCTGGCACGACAAAGGTATCCTTCAAAATAGAAATTTCTTTTAAACAGTTATAATGATTCTATAATGGTACCATACGGTTATTTATTCATGGACTTGAAGTCTGAAACAAATGAGAAATTACGCATACGTACGGGTATATTTCCAGGAGATAAAAACATTGTACATACCCCCACGATAATAACTGTTTTTAAGACAAGAAACAAAAAAATAAATGTAGTACTTTTTTTATTAGTTACAGAAACTTTTCTTTTACCATAAACTATAGTAAAAAAAAGCATAATATAATATATTATAAAGAATTTACTTTAATTATGTTTGGCAAACAGCATATAATGTATTTACATCTCTTTGCAAAAAGCAAAGCCAAGAGAAAAATACTTCAAAAATGTCCTAATTCTTTAATAAAGGCAGTATGTGAATGTGCTATAAATAATTTAATAGGCAATGTTCCATTATCTAAGCATCAGAAACAAATATTAGCTCTTTTTAAACAGGTTATATGAAAGTTGGGAGATAAATCAGTCCCTTTGAATAAAAAAGAGAAAAATTTTGATACAGAAAGGAGACGGATTTTAAGTTTTCTTATTCCTGCTGCTGTTTCAATTATATCTTCAATCGTTCCTGGAGCACACTAAGAAATTCGTTTTAGTGTTGGAATAAAGACTTTAAGATTTCGTTTCAGAACCATTGTCAGAGTTAGATCACTTTATTCTTTAAAGTAAAGAACTTTAATGATTTTAAAAAGATTACTTTATACTTACAAAGTCTTCAAAAATATGTAAGCTTTTGCTTTCCTAAAGAAATCAGTGAAGACATACGAAAACCACGAAATGAATTTGAAAATTCTTATGAGATAATACCTTTATTGCTTTATACGTAATAAAGCCAAACTATCAATCAGTCAACGCAAGTCCTAAGGACCATCCATGAATGATAGTTAGTTTAAAAAAAATAGAGTGACTAATGCAAAATAATTTATTGATGAGCACAGAATATTTTAAATAGTTATAACAGCAAATCTATTGAAATGTACCATTACTTGCACTAGATTAATTGATTGATTTTAATAACATCTTACTAAGGAACAACAGGGCTGTCTCATTTTTTTTACTTCTGTACAACTTTATTTTTTTTTTATTTTATAGCACATCTTCCCGATATATACTTTTATAGTATATAATTCACTAAAAGAGGCAACATTACCAATGTTGCATGTGGTTCGATGTTAAAATCACACAATGCACTTAAATAAAATGAACGACAACTCATCTGAATTGGTTTTAGATATTTGTAAACATAAAATTATTTTACAAAATTATAGATAATTATTTAATGATATTTTTATGTTGTTTACGCAGTATGATCTCTGCATTTCCCGAGTGTTTTCGCTAAAGAACAAGTCCTCGCTCTATTGGAAAGCCCATGGCTCGCACATGACATTATTAACGTCGCCCTAAAAGAACACGAGGAAAATTGGGGAAGCCTCAGTGGAGTGGCAGAGACCACATTTTTAAGACTTCTACACCAGCATGAGGATTAGGAGCCTTGATAGATAGAATGTGCATCCAAAATAGTGAAGCAGGTTTGATGCTTTAAACTCCTGGAGGCCCCCATTTTTCTGCCCGATGAGTCTCTTAATAGAACCAGGATTTGATCCAACACCTTGTGCATTCTGCTAACGTGTCCGACTTGGCCTCTTAATATTTAAACTTAATCATCTTATGGAAAATTTCTAATGGTATAAATGTAACATATTTTATAATATTAAAAAAATGTCTTTCAATGTAACTTCAAAATGAAATGCTTCAAAAAAGGTTTTATTGCTAGTTGAACTTGTTTCGTTTAATTTATTTAAAAATATATACCAAAATATGAGCTGCGATATAAAATACGAGAATTTTTTTTTATCATGAGGGTTTTAAGACTTAAAACCGTACTGATTAGAGAAAACAAATGTGCATTTTGCGTAAGTGATCGTAAATTGCATTTGATTTCTCGTTCACTCGACTTAAATCTTTGTGAATTCTGGTTGTGGGAATACCTAAAAGATCGTGCAATGAAGGAGGACGCAGTTGAAAGCCAGTATAATACGCTATGTTGCTGAAATCCTTCGAGAGTTTCTTCGCACAATCGCTGAACAGGTGATAATGAGCTTTTAACACGTAACTGATGTCAAGAGAGCCTACGTTAAGCACATTCTGTTATGGAAACCATTTTAATGATTCTGACAGTTTTTTGTGCTGCCTTAATATAAACATATGTATATGCATTTCCCGCTGGTGGTCAAAATTTGAAATATTTATTGCATTACAGAAATCGTTTTTCCATGATCCTTTTACTTATATAACCCAGTTTCATCAAAATTCAGAAAGTAGAACAGGTTCTAGAGAATTTGATTAGTATACCTACAATTATTCCCACCCTATATATATATATATATATATATATATATATATATATATATATATATGTATATATAAACTGATAGTCTATAAAATATGAAAAGCTAATTACCTGAGGAAAAAAACATAACACTAAAGTTACAAAAATATATTCAAGAAGTTCAAAATGACTATAATCGGTCACTTGAACCAATTGTCCATTTCTCTTCTGTTTTAGAGAAACCAAAAGGTAGCTCTGATAATTCGAATCTAGATTAAAAAAAAAAAGTTTATAATTTGCGAAATAGGCGAATAGGGCACTGAAGGAATACGGCGAAAATGTACAGAACTGATCCCCTCCATCAGTGAGACAACAAAAGAAAATGGGTCGAGTTCCAAGAAAAGGAGGCATGAAATGAATTCCTCCAAATAAACATTATATCCTGCAAATCCGCCTAAAAATATCGCCTACGCTCTTCTTCACCGAAAAATAGGAAAACCGCCATCAGACTCCAACTTCACGCCTACTATTATCGCGGGTCTATTTTGCAACACATTATTGTTTTTTAGTGTTTTGTTACAATACTTCGTAAGCACACTTTTGAGAATTTTTCTTTCTTTTTGTAGTATTATTATTCGTATACAAATTTAACAATCTGAAACCAAACGTTATTTAAGCACATGCTGCATGCATTGAATCCCTGGCACTCAAAAATCTCTGACTCTCGAGCCTGGTGATTACACGATACAATCGCTTAGATCTGATAGCATGAATGCCTCTTGTAGAATCCTCTCACCTTACAGGAAGAAATTAATACCTGTCATTTTGAAGTTATGGGGAAAAAAGGGAATGCTATAAAAAGAGTGTAATAGGATACTTTTGCTGCTCAAGCAATCTGAAAAAGAAGGAGGGTTTTTTCAACAATAGCTTTTCGATAACAAGCGTAGCGATTTAATGCAGATCAGTCTGATATTACTCGTCTTATTATTCTTTGAGCGTTGAATAGATATGTTTCTTTTCTTAAAGGACTTTTTAGAAGTCATTTCTTTCTTTCTCTTTTTACAATCTGTTAAGGTATGAAAAAGTAATTCATTAAGCGTTGTATCGTCTAGCAAATTATTTTATTTACTCCTTTTGAGAATAAAGTTTTAAACGATGCTTTTTCGAGAATTGAATTGTTAATTAAAAAAACAGTATACTTTGTTCATAATTAATTTAATTTCCTTTTATTGTATATTTTATTGTATACCCAATACTACTTTATATACTTTTTATGTTATTTTTATTGTATGCAAAGTACTTCGATAAGAACAACATAAATTACATGAGTTCGATATCTGTAGAAAAGTATTTATTCTGGAGCTACAGATTTTATTTTTAAAAACACTCTATTGATTAAGAATTTCTCCGAAATAAAATTGCTACCTTCTTTGGGCTACAAAAGACACAATAAATATATCTTTTTTCTTTCTTAGATTTCGTTTCGTTTGGATTTATTATTGTCACACTAAAAACAGAACGAGGGTTATTGACAACCAATCTCGTAATTTTGAACCTTGGTCAAGTGACGGGGATAACACTTGAGTTACCTAAACTCGGGGGCACACCATCTACTAACTTCCACACTACACCAGCTGAAGGAATTTCGGCCCTAACGTGCCTCAGCCCCACCTACGGCGGGTTCTTAACAGACATTACGGATTATTTCTTGGAATAAGAGGTATGGCTATTAAATAACAAGATAGAAGCTACATCAGGAGAAGTACTTATCCGCGAAATGCCAACGACCAAGAGCTGTTTAGCGTGAAACCTTCGCTTTCGAATGTAGTGCCTCTAGCTTCTCTAAACAAATCCGTATAGCTGTAATCTTCTTTCACATTAGAGATGGGTTTTTTTTTGGCCCTGCTGGAAATATGATTAGTGAGCAATGAATCTGTGTAGAATATCACATGGAAACACTACTACTGAACCTTATAATTCATTGAAAGAAGTGTATGACAATTAGTGCTCCTCATGTGCACGTATTTTTCAAGGTTTTAAGTTCTTTCAAGATGGCTGAGAAGACGTTGAGGATTATTTACACTAAGATTGCCCTTCCAAGTCAAAAATGATTGATCATGTCGAAAAAATCGGTAATCTGATTCGACGTGGCTGTCGGGTAAAAATTCATGCGATTCCTGAGACTCTAGGAATTGACAAATAATTTTTGCGAAAAATTTTAAACCTAGACTAGAAATTTTTTAAAATGTGCTGACTCATTCCAAATTGCCTGTCAAGAGCCCATGATTCGACGGAAATAACGCCAGCTGAGAGCTCGTGATCATAACTCGGTGTTTGACAATTCAAACGAAAATGGTAGTTTGAGCAGTAACAGATGACATGAAATATCCTTGTATAATGGGAGTTGATTTAATGCAACAGACTAAGATCTCACTGGATTTCGATGAAGGAAATTGTATCATGTCCGATGTAGATATAAATTGAAGCAACGAAGAAGAAAAAAAACAAGCAAAAAAAATCGACGAGCTTAAAGATAATATAAAGTATTAGTCTAAAATTTGGATCAGAAGTGGAAAGAAACAAGACGCAAAAGTTACAAAAACCTTTTTCAAAAAACTCGTGATGTCTAAAGTCACTCATTAGAAATAATTCTTCACTTTCCTCTACTTTTTAGAAGCCAAAAGTTGGTTCTATGAATTCAGATCAAAAGAAACGTTCGAATTCACAAAGCAGCTGATCAAAGTGCAGCAGAAATACCACGAATACCCGTAGAACTGATCACCACGCATTATCGAACCAAAATAATAATAATAATAATAATAAAAGGGATTCGAGTGCAAAGAATGAGAGAAAGCCCTTATGTTTTTCGCAGTCGGAAAACAAGGAACCAGCAAACGAGCTCCAACTTCGTGCTTTCTATTATCACGATTCGTTTTGCCACAAATTACTGTTTTAAGTGATTTGCAAATACAATCCTTATCTCATAAATATCATTATATTGTGCGCAATTTTCTTAAATTGTCATTTTATTAATCATAGAGTGTGCAATCAAATGTTTGTTGAGCACATGATCCTTGATTGAATCCCTGGTATTCAAAAATCGTTTCTTCCTCACGCTCACACGGTGCAAGCAAAACGCCGCGAAGTGAAGAATTGACATAGAATGAATGTCTCTTTGTCAATCCTGTCATCCTACAGAGGGCAATTAAGTTTAGAGCTTTTGGTTGAAAAGGGTGTAATAAGATGCTTTTAAACTATAAAACTAATAAGCAAAGGAGAGGGTTTCCTTTCACTGACGATATTTTCAATGATTATTTTACATTGGGGAAGCAATCATAGCGATTCAGACCAAATCTGTTGGATGTAGCTCGTCTTAGTTACTTTTTGACTATTGAATAGTTACGTTTCTATCATTACAAAACTTTTTTTCAAATTCTGTTTTTTATCTCTTAGAATGCCTCTTAAAAATATTCCTAATAAGAACAGACCTCGTAAACATCCTGGTTTTAATCAGGTTTCAAAACAACAATATAAAAAATAACTTTATCGTAATAAGAAATAACTTTTTGCGTGTGTTGTATTTTTTTACCAAATTATTTTTGTTAATCTTTTTAAGAAATGAAGTATCTAACAAGGCTTTTTTCTTCTGTAATTTAACTGTTAATTGATAAATAATATACTTTGTTCAAAATTAATTTAACATTCCCTTAATTTTATGCATGCGCAACATACTCGTATAAGAACTATATAAAGTACATGAGTGTGAAATATATTTGTTCTAGAGGTAAAGATTTTGTATTTTTAAAAATATTCTTTTGCGAAAATTTTAATTAGAAGGATTCGAGTTATTCCAAGAATTATTTAGTTTACTTACCATTTTGAATTGCACTAAATTAAAGTATGATTTATTGGCAGTAAGTTTTTAAAAAATGGAAAAACATGTGAGTGAGAACAATGTCCATTTTATAAAAAAAATTGGTTCATGTCAATTCCTTCATTACCATCAGAATTTTTCTCTAGCAATAATTATGGAAGAAAAAATTTATGAGACATATACAAATGGTGAACAAAATAATACGAACACCTGTGAAAAAATATGACATATTTCACACCTGCAGTACAGCCACGCCACCTGCAACAGAAGTCTGCCATCTATAGAGCGTGAAGACTACAGTCTCTCAACAGCAGTCACCTGCGTTGCATGCGTCTATCGAACTGTCTGTGATAAGTTGAAATGTCAGACCTGTCAGAGGTCTAAAGAGGAGGGATTGTTGAAGCGCGTTTAAGTGGAGCATCGGTTACGGAAGCAGCAAAGATTTTGGGGTTTGCAAAAAGTACTGTATCAGCCGTTATGACATCGTACACTAAAGAGGGTAAGACAACGTCTTCAAAGCACAACAGTGGCCGAAAGTCAAAGCTTGCTGATAGATATAGAAGGGTCTTGAAGCGCATAATAGCCCGAAAGCACAAGCAATCGTTATCCTAGATAACATTCGAAATGAAGTCATCTCCAGTACCCCGTTTCAACAAAAACTGTCAAAATGGAACTTCATGCTCCGAACATTTATGGCAGAGTGGCAATTCGTAAGCCCTTGGTGACAGCCACTAATGCTTTCAAGTGACGCCACTGGTGCAGAGATCACAAAGGCTGATCCCCACAGCATTGGCAATACGTAACATGGTCAGATGAATCGTCATTCACCCTATTTCGGATTATCGGACGCGTTTTTGTCTGGAGATCGCCCAGAGAAGCGTTTAATTCTGAATCCCTCTCCCGACTGTGAAGCATGGGGGGGGGGACTCCATTATAGTATGGGATGCGATATCTTAGCGCGGTCTTGGACCACTTGTTATTCTACTTAGAAGCATCAAACCCAATCACTATCTAAGGATTCTAGGGGATCCTGTCCAGACTGTATTCCCTGAAGAGCGACCGCTTTTTCAAGACGACAACTCCCCTATCCACACTGCTAGGTGTGTTCAAGCATGGTTCCAAGATCATGAGAATGAAGTTGAAATCTTGCCTGGGCCCCTTAGTCTCCGGACTTGAATGTTATTGAACATTTATGTCAATATTTGGAGTCCAAACTTCGTTCCCGATTTCCACTTCCATCCAGCCTTTCGGAATTAGAGACCATTCTGCAGGAGAAATGACATAATATGCCTTTAAATATTGTCCATGACCTTTATGCATCCATCCCAAGTAGCATTAAATCTTTACTTCAGTCAAAAGGTGGTCCAATCCCCTATTAATAAAGATTTTCCATTATTTTACAGGTGTTCGTATTATTTTGTCCTACCTCTGAAGTTGCCTATGATAGACGCTCAAATCTGTAATAGAAGTAAACTTACAAATTATGATGATTTGTCATTAAAATTTTAATATTCTATATACGAAGAAAAGAACAAACTGTTAAAATCAAAGATTGGGTGAAACACCTTAGTATAGTATTATTTTTATATGTAATTTTCTCAAAAATAATACATACTGATAATTTCATTTTCTGATTTAAGTAATAATTGATTGTAAAATAGCAGAATATTTTTGATTCTGTGAAATAAATGTATATTAATAACATATCTATAAAATGGAATACATTTTGTTATAAAGATTTTATCTTAAAGATATCGCTTTCTGGAATTAAAATTCGAAATTCTAGTTTATCTAGTTTTAGAAATTATCCTGTTAGTCAAATTATTATTTTTTTTTATTTGATTAAATTGCAAATGCAATCCTTATTTCATAAATATCCTTTTGCAGAAATTTTTCATTATATTTTTAAATTCTTATTTTATTATTCAGAGTGACTTAGCAATATGTAATCAAATGTTGGTTGAACACAAGGTCCTTGATTGAATCCGTAAGTATACAAAAATCGTTTTTTTCCTCGAACATGATGCAAGCAGAACGTTTCGAAAGTTTAGAATTGACCTGGCAGGAGGCAACGAATAGTTTGAAGCTTGGGGGGGGGGGTAATGGGATACTTTCAAGCTATAAAAGCAGTAAAAAAAAGGTGTAGGTTTCCTCACCCCTGACGATTTTTTTCATTAATAACTTTGCGATGGAGTAGCGTGTAACAACCCTAGGGATTCAGACCATAACAGTTGGATATTGCTCTTCTTTCCTTTTGAATGTTGAATAGATCCATTTCTTGTACACAGCACTCAGCATAAAGGGTATATTCTTTATATTTAGTGTAAAAAGACACTTTTTAATATTGCGCATACAGCGAAACGAAGAATTCTGGAAAACCCTAATTCCAATTTACAAAGTTTTATTTTAAATATATTTTACCTGTAATTATTAAAGTAAGAGCGCCTCGGAAGATGACTTTGAGTAGAAGAAGCAACTAAAAATAATAAAAAGTGACTAACATTATTCTGTGATAAAGTTTACATATTCTCGAAAAGGATTCCATAAGAACTGTATGTGTTACTTATGTATAATTATTCTAATATTCTATGGATTACTGCATAAAAGGAAATTATTTTGTTATCAAATACATATAAGAGTTTAAAAAAAATCAGTATAAAATGAGTAAGATACAATGTCACACGGGCAGGCTTAGAGATTTTTTTAAATTATACGTTCGACTCTTTTTTTTTTCTTGTCAACCAATTATCTTTTCCCTTAATGCTCAAAAGATGCCTTCAGAGAGCCTCTGAAGTATAAGAAGCAATTCGCTACAAAAAGTGTCTGATGTTATATTCCAATAAAGTTTACATATTCTCGAAGCGTTTTTCATAAGAATTGTATGAATTATGTTTAAATGATATTATTTTGATTCCAAATGCATATAAAAGTGAATATATGTACATACTTTTATCATAAATTCACATTGTTGAGTGTAGCATAGCCACATATGGCATTTGTGCCATTAACCTCTACTACTCTTGGAGGAAAAAATCACAAAGTAATAACAATGCAGTGTAAATGCAAATGAGGAAAAGGCAGTGTAATATATGGAAATTTTACAATATCCATATAACAACATTGAACTAATGGCTCTTTCAAATATTTCTTTTTAAAATGTGGCTCCTAAAGGTAGTGAAACTGGCAGAGCTGTTCTAAAATATTACGTTATTAACTTCGCTTTTAAGAGCAACACTATAAATATTGGCGACGCACCTCACAATTTTGCACCCCAGTCAAGTGACCAAGAGCACACTTGTGATCTGAAATTCTACTCTCTAAACTTCCACACCACGCCAACGTGACGAATTGGAGCCTGTACAGATGTAACGTGCATCAAATCCCCTAAATGATGTTTTAACGGAATCAGGACTCGAAACCATGCCTCAATGAAAAGTATGCGGTGACCCTTTTGGCTACAACGATCAGTATTTATATGAGAATATAAAGAATAAGGGGGTAAATATTTTCAACATAATATATAAATCGTTTGTCTAAAATTTACAACAAAAATACTTATTTTTTTGTAGTTTTATAAGCCTTCCTTCAGGTTACTTAAGACTGTCGGAAAAATTGAATCGGTAGAATTTTTATTCCAATTCCGGATCCGAATCCAAGGTGGGTAATGGTGGACGCATTTGTGACATCTTCTGCATCGTTACTTAGGATTTGAGTCATCGGAACTCATTGAATGTTCATCCAAGAAATAGTTAGTTAGAAAAAATCAAAATAGTTTCTTTCGTATTATAGAATGTCAACAATTACTATGAATGTCGATAGGTTATTATCTCGTGATCGGAACCCAAGATTATAACTGAAATTTCAACTTTTTTCAATAACAACAAAATTAGATCTGAGTCGAGATTAATATTTATAAACAGAGTCTGTGAAAAAAATCAGCTTTTCCGGTGATCACGTAATTTTCCTGCACCAATATCATACGCTCTCTTATAATACTAACATTCGATCTCCTGTAATATGTTGGTTTACATGAGACACAGTTTATACACAAGAAGAGGTTCTAAATCAAATAACATCAAAATGTAACCCAAAAATTAGCTGAAAGGTTAAAAAGTGCGAGAATTAAAACAGTTTTAATTCCTCTATTGCTTTTCAGACAAATCATGATATTAGAAAGACTTCTGCAATTGAAAACTATTTATATTTGCTTTTTCGAATTTAAGACATCTCATTTGCAGTTTTAGAAAACTAATTTTCAATCTTTCAAATGAATCAGAGTCTTTTCGTTATTTTTTTTTCTAACTTAAATGAAAAACACTTATGTTTAGTTATAAAGGGGGAGGGATGGAACCTTCTGATAAACCTAAAAAAAGTTCAATTTTGTTATGGTAATACTGTTTTGTCTTAGATAGCTGTTCTGTTAAATTCAATGGCAATAAATATTCTTTGAATTAATTATTATAATTAAAATCTGAGCTAATATGTGCAAAATGTATTGCCCTCAAACTATAACGCTTATTATGTTAAAAAGTTATTTGATGACTTGGTTAGGAAATTGAAAATATCCGTTTTTAAATTTCAATAATAAGAAGAAAATGCGAATGTTAGCGATTATAAAGTGTGAAGTTCTACACTGATTAATATATTACTCAATAGATTAATTATCGATTACTTTAATTAGAATTTCACGCGATTTATTTTCGGACACCAGTCACATAAAAATAAGTTATATGAAGCTTCCCCCCCTATTACGGAATGAATCTTTTTTACCCCTATTACGGAATTTATATGCAATATTTGTTACAATAATCATTTGCAATAAATCTATAATTGCACAGCTTATGTCTGAAATCTTAATGTAGGACACTGTGATGTAATGCTTAAGCAAACAAAATCGGATGCGATGTGATGGTAGTGGTTAATGGCACTAGAGCCAGATGTGGCCATGCTGCGCCAAACAAGATGTAATTGTAATCAAACATTTGAGAAATGAAAAATAGGTAAAAATTGATTGACAAGATGGAGGGTTAAGAATAGAAAAGGATCCAGGGGGTGCGTCACCCACGTTCAACAAAGACGGTAATATGAAAGAGAAATAAAAAGAGCACAAGGATGTCTTGGTGTCTTGTATTTGTCTAAAATGACATGTTTCTGAGGCGATAAAGAAAAACAAAAAAATATAATAATTGATGCAGTAGACAAAAAAAAACTACGCAGGGATCATAGGTATATTTTATTTGTCTGTGATTATCAGTTTATAACATCCATGATTGGGCTTTGAAATAATTATATTTTCAACGAATGTGGAAAGTGCATCTCCTCAATTTTCTTTATAGAAAATGTATAATCATTTTGAAGTGATTATGAGAAGAGGAGATTGAAATTCAAAAATATTAATTGATCTATACAATATTTTGATAATATATTTATACACTAAAAATTTAAAAATGTAGTATATACTTATAATTAACATATATTTAGGACAGAAATAACACTTATTACAAATACATCTCTCTCTGAATGTATATATATATATATATATATAAATTAAGATAAATGCTTATTTACTAGTTCAAATGATGTTAACCTCGAAAGATTGAAATTTATTTCCAGTTTTTGCTATCGTTATTTATTTACTTGTTTTTCGTTCTTCTTTATATGAAAATATTATCAAAGAAAAAAAAACACATTAGATTGAAGCAATATTTTTGTGTTTTGTTTCTTTCATCCGAATATAACAAATATTATTGAGCAGTTAGAAATTTCACCTTATGATTCTACAACACATTACAATATAAATTGAAATATGAAAACAATGTATTGTTTGCATTGTATATTATTTTGAATACAGATTAAGTAAGAGTATTTTATTAACAATTTTTTCAGTGGCTCTAATAATTTATTCAATTTGAATAATAATAATAAAAAAATATAAGAAATAAGTTAAATGAAGAATAACTTTTGTTGGAATAAACAAATTAGTTCAGTGCATCTTAGTAACTAAATTAAAATTTCGCATTTTATCTTTCACGATATAGCAATTTGCATTTCGTTATATGTTTTAGAGTTTAAAGAAAATTTAAGTAACTTTTAATTGATTTTGAAAAAGTTCAATATTAATTTAATTCAGATTATCTCTTCTCTCTTTCCACTTCACTGAATCAAAATTTATTTTTAAACATCTTTTCAATAACTCAAATTTACTACTGCACACAAATAAAAAAAATATTCCCAAGCCTGAGAGTTTATGAGTGGTTAGTTCGAAAGCTTCGCGTACGCTACTGTGAATCATAAATCATTGTCCATTATTTACCATTAATCGCAATTTACAAATTGCTATAATTTCATTTCAGAAAGTAACTGTAAATGTTTGCCAAAAATAAGCATTCCAGGCTGAAAAGACATCTATACAGTCTGGTTAAGTAAGGCGTTTTAACTGCTAATTTAATATAATGCGTAATAATTTATTATGTGTTTTTAATATAAAAACAAATGTAACTACTAATTCACTACAGTAATTACTGTTACTAAATAAATTGCGCAACTTAATTATCAATCAATATAATTAAAATTTTACGTGACTCTTATTCGTACATCTGTCATATGAAAATATATTATTTGAAGTGTTTTCCCAGCTATTGAATTTATTATTTAAGGTATAACTATATTTTTGTAATAATAATCAGTTGCATTAAAACTGCATGCGAGTAACTTAGAGTTTGAATATAAGACTGTGATGCAAAGTATAAACAAAAACAAAACATAACAAGCGTCACAGGATAGAAGAAAAACTTGTACTTTTTATAAATATGTTACTTTCCTGTAATTATCTGCTTATTACATCAATGATTGTATTTAGAGATAGTAATAGTCTTAACGAATGTAAAAGAACGTCCGAAAGATTTAGTTCAATATCTGTTATGGAAAATGAAAATAATTTTGAAGATTGTGGGGAAAAGGGACAGAGTAAAGAAAGAAATATTAACTAGTTTATGCATATTTCCCTATCTCACCTTTCCTTTTATGTATTTGATAGGTAAAAAGTTAAGCGTATAATGTGCACTTATAATTACATTTATATAACATATATTAAAACTCTTCTTACAAACATGATGTATATTTGTGATAAGTACTTTTTATTTAAGATTTCAAATGGCATTGATTTCGAAAGATAGAATTTTACTCTTTCGATTTTTTGCTACCAATATTAATTTATTTGTTTTCATTCTTCTTTATAAGCTAATACTCTCAGAGAGAAAATTAGAATTGATTGAAGCAATGATTTTGTGTTACGTTTTGTTTGTTTCATACGAAGACCATACATATAGACATTTCATCTCATGATTTCCACCACGCGTTACAATATAATTGTAATATGACCACTATTTACTAAAAAAATAAGTGGCAGCAAGACATTTGAATTCAGTTTAAGTAATGATATTTTATTAATAATTATCCTAATGGTTCTAATTCTTGAATTTTTTAAGATACATTATTCACACACATTGAACAATAATGATAATAAATAAATAAAATTAAATTTTAAATAACGCTTAAGTTAAAGTAAAAAATTCAAATCAGTGCATCATACTAATGGGATTAAAGTTTCATATTTTACGTTTCACGAAATAATACTTTGCATTGTGTTGTATTCTTAAAAAATAAACTGAGGAAAGTTTTATTAATTACCTCTCATTATTTTCCGAGAAGCTCAGTATTACTTTAATTCAAATTCTCTTTTCTTTCTTTTCACTTCACTGAATTAAAACTTACTTTTGTAAACATCTTTTTAGTGACATAAAATTTTCTAAAATGTTTAGTATCACATAACTGAAGTATGCTTACAATTATAAAAATAAATTGTTATAAACACACACAAAAATTCCGAAACCGGAGAATTTATTACTGGTTTGTTTACAATCAGCTGTAAATCATAAATATTTGTCCATAATAAACCATTTGTTTCAATTTCTAAGCTGCTATAATTTAATTTAGCAATTTCATTTCAAAAAGAAACTGTAAATGCTGGCCAAAAATATATATCCTTTAGTTAAGAGTACACTTTACAGAAGAAAAAAATATAGCGCCATCTGCTGTAGACAATATGCTAACAATTAACAAAAATTAACTTGAAAATTTCAAAGGAAGAGTAACAATAGCACAGAACTGTATTCTGACTCTCCCAAAATTTGAAAATTCTCTTATTGACCCCCTCAATAAAAAATAACAAAAGAAAAAAAAAACTAATCTGTTTCAAAAATAAATTAAACCTTTAAGAAGCAGTTAAGTTTTTTTTTTCTTTTAGTTTTAACAAAATTAACTTTTTATATAAATCAATGAGAAAGACGTGCTTGATGACTCTTGGCTGGATTAGTAATATTTGGTAATTTCATTATTATAAAATTTGTTAATTTCAGTCTTAAATACTTCGCCTCGGAAGCTCCACATACACGAGCTCAGGAATACAATTATTTTCCATAAGGCCGTATGACAAGTTTTGGATATTTTTGCGTAATATTTATATTCGTACAAAATTGAGTTATAGTTAAATTGTTAAAAAGCATATTTGTGTCAAGGTCAAATAATAATTCAATGACTTCATCTTGCAAATGACTGTTGTTATTTTAAACTTGAGTAGAAAGTGGCGCTATAGTCCATTATGGGATATCTATATTTTTAATATCTCCAAAGCGTAATTTAAAATCCTCGTGTAATTTTTGGAAAATATCTGAATATATTTCCATTTCTATGTCGGTTGTATCCAATTGTCGTTTCTTTCAAAAGTATCGAAATTCTTCATTTAACAATGAAGACTTAAACAAATTTAATTTATCTTGAAAGCTTAAAATAATTGTTGGGGCTTGAATTGATGTAATATCTTTACTTGGTGACGTGTTTGAATATCATTGCAAACACATGGGTCAAATAAGAAATATTGTTTTTATTTTTATGCAATCCATCACTTTCGGCTGGATTAATTTTTGTGAGAAATTCTGTAACTGTTTAAGCAATTCAGCAAGTCCTTGTTAAACAAGCAACTCTTGACAATTATCGATTTTGGTGTGCAATAATAATTGCTTTTATAGTTCATCATTTTCCTCGCAAGCCTTATCACAAAGTCACGATTTGAGGGGTTGTGCTCTAATTTGGGCCATCTTGTAACAAAACGGTGCAAGAATCATTTTCCACTAGTCTGAAAATGAGAACCCATCACAAAAAAAGCATACTTTAAACGGTAAAAAGTGTTAAATAATTATTTTGAAAAATATTCAGGAATGAGAAATTAAATAATCTGTAATCTATTATAAAAACTTTATTTACTTTATTGTAATTACAAATAGCATTCCAAACGAAAATTGTACATACTGCGTTGCTGTCCATAAATTTGCGATTGAATAACATTGGTATTCATTCATGGACCTCTAATCAATCTCCTAGATTGGATGAACCACTAATTATACTATATCGATCCTCAAGGGTCGATATAGACCACTGCGCCAACCCCTGGTCTAGAAAAAATATTTATTACCCTGGGACGTCATTTTAAAGCTTCATGATAGCTATCAAAACATAAATATAAGAAAATTGAAAAAAAATGAGCAAAATTGAAAATTTAAAAGCATCTAAGAACTTCCAAATTTCAAATGAAGCCAAATAATGAAAATTTAGAAAAACAAATCTTGTAATTTCTTTTTTATGAGAGAATTTTTATTTCTGTTCCATACGACCAGTATCGTATGAGTACTTCTCCTGCACTAAGTAACGTCCCTCCCCTATCCCAGTAGAGGCAGCTTTTATTGACTGTTACATTCGGAAGCATCGAAGGGATCCTTAATTCATTTAGAGCAGCAAAATTGTCCGCATCTCATAATTTATCTCATAATTTGTGAGCATAGTCGTGAATTCGTCGTCTGAAAAAATTTAACTTCCTCTTTCAAATAAAAAAATAGGTTCGAAACTTTTCCTTTCAATAACCATTAACCTTCTGCATGTAAATGAAGAGTTTCTTTGTTCGTTGAATTATTTTTCATACAGCAAAGCAAATAACTAGAAATGCAATTATCTTTATTTAATTAAATTTATCGTTTTCACAGCATCTTGAATAACGTCCTTTAATATATTCCATTTTCGTTTTACCACAAGCACGCAACAAGGATGAAAGCAATGGGTGCGTTTAATATGTAGTAAAGTGAGGTTATTCGTGATATTACTCTTTGGTTGGAGTCCAGTAACGATTTTGATCCACCTTCACTAATGTACATATATAAATCCTAAAGTACTTCATGGTCATTTACGTAATAGTCAAAAAGATCAAACATATTTCTCCGGCAGCTCTTTCTGGAAGATATTTATGTAGTGTAGAACTCGAAACTTAAAGAACCAAGGCTATCAAAATGGCCAAACCAGCAGCGTCCATTGATTCATTGAACTGCATGGTAAGTAGATGAGGAGAGAAGAATTTTTTAAGCAAAATATTAATCTTTCTTCTGAAAAATGTGACATTGTCACAATTCGTCGCGCGCCGGTGATATCAGAGATTGGAAAGTGGTCAAAATTTAACAAATATTTTTCCAAGTTTGCAAGACACTGCATCTTTAGTTTGTTTGATGACTTTAACAATATCTCACTGGAAGAACACGTAGGCTATTGGCTAAGGGCCTCATAATTTTGAACCTTAGTCAAGTGACGAGGACGACACATGAGCTTGCAGGTCCCTCTCCTAACTTCCCCGCCACACCAACGGCAGAACTTTGAACCTCGGTAAGTGTAAAATACATCAGTTTGGCTAAACGGTGAGTCCTTAGCGGCATCAGGACTCGAATCTACTACTCGATGAAAATCGCCGGCCACGAGTCCGTGACTATGACTACTACACCTCAGGCTACAGTGGCCCCACAATGAATTTTTTATACACGGCATTATTAAACTTTCCCCAATTATATATGCCCCACCTTCTTTATAAATTCAATGCGAAAAAAAATGCATCCAGAGAAGTTTCGTTTTTGGAATATTTGTATTTTAGAATGCATTTTTTTGTTATTTAGTTCGTAACATTTACATTTATAATATTCGACGTTTTTATTACGGAGATGTGAGGGCAAGAGTCTTACCCAGTAATCCTAGTAATTTTCCTATTAATAGTTTCCTTTCCATCATGAGACTCCCTAAAGTTTTTAATTTAGGAAAATTTAGCTATTATTTGTATGATTTGTTCACACTCAACTCACAGTACATCGGGCTCATCCTCACTTCCCATTCAAATCAACACAAATGTTTCGATAGTTGCAGTTACACAATATCATACGAATACTCGGATGGAGAAATGGATGGAAATATTCATGGATCATTCAGGGTTCCTGATCGCGGTTCAGTGTCGGACGTTGTGACACCTGTTGCTTCCTTTTCCATTCTCCTGTTCATAACCCATCGACCATTCAGAAAATCTGATTGATTGGACCAAAAAAATACATTTAAGAATCAACGAAAATGCTTGACAAAAAATGGCATAGAGAGTAAAAAATGATCAGAAATAACCACAAAAAATTATTTTTAACAGAAATATTTAAAAACTAAATTGATCAGTTGTAAAAATTATTGCGAAGTAAGTACCTTAATTTGTAATAATTTAATGTTTGATATTACAAAGAGTATAAAGCTACCAGATTTATTTCCAGAAGCGTTGTATATGAAAAAAAATTACACGTTAATTGTGCAGCACGAGTCATCGTGAGTGCTAAAAAGCACGAATAAAAAGCTTTTGTCCTTTCACCCACACTACACAGAGCACCAAAAGAAAGAAAACCAAACACATGCTGATGCAACGGAAGCTCGCTTTTCTCGCAGTTTCTTTTAAATGGCCGATAAACACAGAAACACTAGTACCTAGTGTGTGTGAGTTGTTTTCAAATTTTTTTCGAAATTTTATTTTGACTCGGGGAAACTGAAGAGCATGAAGTCCACCGATTTACACCAATGGCGACGTCTATTGTTTAAAATATAAATAAAAGTTTAAAATTTTAAATTTGAATAACTATAAAAAATTACACAAATTAAATTTAAAAATAGAATAAAGATATTTTAACAAAACAGAAATATTATCACACAATTCTCACGAAACACATTGCAGTTGCAGTTTGATGAACAAAAGTTTAGCCAGATCCATTAATTCGTTAAAAATTAAATCGTGTTTGAAAAAAACCACAATGAATTAATAAAAAAAAGTTCATAGTTCTTAGAAGGTTAGAAAAAATAAATTTTGTTGGCCAAGATCCACTTAATTTATGAGAAGATCCTTTGCACCAGAGGATTCTAAATTGCACAAAAATTCATTAGAAATTTGTCGTATTCTATTGAAAAAATCAATTGCTTCTCGGTAAACACGAGAATTGATTTAACTTTATAAGGTCTTTGAGTAGAGCTTCATTGTTACCAAATTATGGAGTTTTAAGAAAATAAATGTTTTTCAAGAAGGGAATCTTAAGAGAAATTTGAATAAATATTTTTTCAGAAGTGACAATGTTGTTTCTAAAACGAGAGATAATTTCCAGAATAATATTGTCAGAAAAGACAATATTATTCTGAAGCTATGCAGCAAAATGATCATTTTCAGATCCTTTCTTTATAACAAAACCGAAAAGACGAAGAAAAAGAGACTGATTTAGAAATATAATTCTGCATTTTTCTTAAAAATATTTAATCGAAGACTTCGGGTAAAAAAACAACAAAGGGGAAAATGATGACATAATTTCTTATATATCACTTTCTAATTTTTGTCAGCACAAATAATTGTATACCCGTTCACTACCAGCGTATCACAATTGATACGCTCGCGGTGGCTCTCCTGTGCCCAGCATATCACAATAGATACGCTCTGGAATGCCTTCTGCAGACCAGCGTATCAATAGTGATACGCTTAGAGAGAATGTTTTATTTGATTTTTTAATATTACTAGATGGTGAGTGCAATTAGTGAGAATTCTGAGTTGGATTCTATTTTAATTGGCTTGGCGATGTCTAGTATTTTTCTGGTAGTGATATTATGCCAAAAGTGGCTACCCTGTTTTCTCTTCGTTGTGGTGAAAAACTCGATTTTGGCGCCAATTTGGAGCGATTTTTGAAAACTCGCAAAGTAGTCAACTAAGATAGGATTATACAGAATTATGTTCTGTCAATTAATTTTCCTTTGAATTCAAACTATATAGTGAAATTGACCCGTTTAGAGCGATATGTTGAAGTGGGATGAAATATTATGTTTCCCATTGCTTCGGAATTGAGCTGTGTTGATTGATTTACATTTGAAGTTAAATATTTTGTTAGTATTTTTAATTTTTCCCCTTTTTGTTCCTGTTTTTTTTCCTTCTTTAATGTTTTGCAATTTTATATGTTTTGAATTTTACTTTCTTATTTTTAAGTGCAGTCAATCAGCTTTCAGTGTCTGTTACATTTTGAACGTAGGCAGCCACCTTAATTATTTTGTTTTTTTTTTTCATTGTTCTTCATTTAGTTTTTTAATTGTTTTTCTTATTGTAAACAAAGTTCTCAATCACTTGGGAATGCCATCACCAACTCAATCTGCTGCTGCTTTATTTGATGTAGAACTGTGTCTCGAGCAAAACTACAACATAATGGATCTTTTGGTCTATGTTTCATCAAATATTCCTAAATTAACGCATGAGCAAAAGGGCATTTATGATCAAATCATGCAAACCATCAATAGTGGGAATAGAAAAATCTTCTTCTTAGATGCGCCTGGAGGAACTGGTAAAACATTCCTAATCAAATTTGTTCTCGCAGCAGTACAATCCCAATATGACATAGCCTTACCTCTTGCGTATAGCAGCAACATTGTTACCAGGTGGGAGAACGGCTCATTCCATTTTGAAACTGCCATTGAACTTTCAAATCATTGAAACTCCCACATGCAATATTTTCAGAGCATCAGGCATGGGAAAAGTATTTAAGAAATGCAAACTTATTGTTTGGGATGAATGCACAAAGGCACACAAAAAATCGCTTGAAGCTCTTGATCGATCGTTACAAGATTTGCGTGGAAACACTAGACCGTTTGGGAACGCGTTAATATTGCTTGCAGGAGATTTCAGGCAAAACAATACCTGTAATTCCTCTATCAACATCAGCAGATGAAATTCTTTGAAACACTCTGCTTTGTGGCGACATGTGAAGACCTTGAAACTAACTACAAATATGCGTTTTCAGTTGCAAAATGATCGATCAGATGAAATTTTCTCAAATCAATTGTTGGATATTGGAAACGGAAAGGTGCCAGTAGATTTTAAATGAGGGAAATTTTCATTACCTTATAACTTCTGCAATTTGGTGACATCCAAAGGAGAATTAGTTGAAAGAGTATTTCCTGACATTCAAACCAATTTTAATAATCCCAATTGGCTGAATGAACGTGCTATTCTTGTTGCCAAGAACAAAAACGTCTACCAGCTTAACAACATCATTTATTCTCGCATTCAAAATGAGACAGTCACCTATAAGTCTGTTGACTCTGTTGTGGAAGTAGATGAAGCAGTGAATTACCCTACAGAATTTTTGAATTCACCTGATCTGCCAGGAATGCCACTCCACATACTACAGTTGAAAGTTGGTGTGCTAATTATCACGTTGCGAAATATCAACCAGCCAAAGCTGTGTAATGGTACGCGGCTTGCAGTAAAAAAATTAATGAGCAACGTCATAGATGCAACAATTTTGATAGAACCTTTCAAAGGTGAAAATGTCCTCATTCCTCCCATTCCTATGATACCAACAGATATGCCATTTCAGTTTAAGAGACTGCAATTCCCAATTCGATTGACATTTGCAATCACTATCAATAAAGCTTCGGAGCAATCTTTAGAATGGTGCGACTTAGATTTAGATGCAGATTGCTTCTCTCATGGACAATTATATGTTGTATGTTCCAGAGTAGGCAAACCAGACAATCTATAATGTATCTATAGTGAAAATGGAAAAACAACGAATGGTGTGTACACTGAAGCATTGTAAAATTAATCTTTTGCCCTCAAGGATTCCAGGGTTGAGCCATTTCCAATTTGTGTATATTTTAACTGTTTAAGATTATTTTTTTACTTAAATTAATGTTATTTTTTTATCAGTTTTGGGGTGTTTATCATTTCTATGTTTTTTTACTATTTTATGAACTGCTTGAACATATTTATGTATTTTTGCATTTAATTTATTATGATTATTACTTATTTTTTTGTGATTTTCATTTATATTATTTTTGCTCATGATGACTTCTATATTTTTGTTTAATGCATTTATTTCGGTTTATTATTATTTTTCATATATTTTTGTGATTTGCCAATGCATTTCATTGTCGCATTGAATCCTTAAATGTTCTGAAAGAATGCTATTCCACATGCTGAAGTTGAAATTTAGCGTGACAATTATGTTGCGAAACATCAACCAACCAAAGTTGTGTAATGGTACGCCACTCGACGTAAAAAATATGTATATATTTTAACTGTTTAAGACTGTTTTTTAATTAAATTAATATAATTTTTATTATTTTATATATATCATTTCTCTATGTTTATTAATATTTTATGAACTGCATGAACCTTTTTATGTATTTTTGCATTTTATTATTAAAATTAAATCTCTATAAATAAGATCTCTGTAATTAAACCAGACTATCCATTAAAGAAAATTATGCCCATTATAAGATTCACTATTGGCTGGATGGACAAGCTCTTTTCTTTTCATTTAATCTGACTGAGCCACAGCAGCACGTGGCAGGGTACAGCTAATATGTGTATATATATATATATATATACATATATACGTTCTTCGTGGAGTATAATACAGGTAACCAAAGCTTTTTTCAGTGTGCTGAATCGCTTACAAAGGAAGAGCTGAGGTAGACATGCCATTACGCTGTTTTCGAAGACAATAAGAGCAACTGTCGCAGTTTGAGAGGGGGAGAATCATCGGCATGATGGAAATTGGGTGGTCGGCAGGGCGAGTAGCTTGTCAATTAGGCCACTCAGACTGTATTCTGAGGAGGTGTTGTGACCAGTGGATCCGAGAGATGTCATTTATACGAAGACCAGGCTGAGGACGTTCTCGACAAACCAGTCGTCGAGAAGATTGACACATCGTAAGAAATGCACGCGTACAGCCAACTGCTTCATCGGTCGCCATCTAGGCACTGGTAGCACCTTCACTAGGTGACCCTGTGTCTTCTCGAACCATATGAAGGTGCCTGGCTGAAGGACATTTGGGATTCCATTACGTGTGCTGCCCTTGACGCCCACCCATCGACTCCTCCGTTTGGAGAGGTGCCGCGCACGAGGAAACTGGACTGCAGCGGAATGGAACCAGGTCGTCTTTAGCGAAGAATCCAGATTCAATCTCAGCAGTGATGATAATCGTGTACGTGTGTAGAGACCACGCTGTGAACTCCTCAATTCTGCCTTTGCCTTACAACGACACACCGCTCCCACAGCTGGTGTGATGGTATGGGGTGCCATTGCGTACAATACACGGTCATCCCTGGTATTGATCTGTGGCACCATGACAGCCCAGCGGTATGTCCATGACATCCTGCAACCACATGTGTTGCTACTCATGCAACGGCTCCCAGGAGCCATTTTTCAACCAGACAATGCTCGGCCTCCCACAACAAGGGTGTCACAAGATTGTCTCCGCACTGTTACTACCCTTCCTTGGCCTGCCCGATCCCCAGATTTGTCTCCAATCGAGCCGATGCACAAACATTTTAAAAAAATTATATTTATTTTTATCAAAATAAATTCATAACATTTAAATTAAATCCCAATTTATGATACGCGGAAACAGAGATCTCACTGTCATTTCTGCAATCATTAGTTAGCAATTGACTAAAATTATTCTTTCAGGCAATATGTATGACCTGAACTACTTGTACATGGCAAACTGATACATTACATTTGTATTCTATGGAGTATTGACGAGTTTCTGACAAAGAGAGTGAAAAAAGGCCATTGAAATAATGAAAACTAAAACAAAAACTCATAATCGAGAATCGTAAATTTCGTACACGAGATTATCTAATTCTAAACTAAACTTTTAATAGAATTTTAACAGAGTGTTTTTTTTATCGGGGGGTTGAAAACTCTGACAACCGTGGTATCAGAGAATATTTTTGAATGATGAATATTAAAAGATCTACAGCTATGTTGAATAATAATAATAATTATTTTTTTTTTTTTGTACTTTATTCAAGTTTTTCCTAAAATTATTTTGATTTGATTTTATAATTTACTGACAACTAAGAAATTACTTACTACAATGATTTATTTTAAAGTACATTTTATCATTTACAAATTTTTAAGTAAAATTTGATATTATTGAGCGTTAAAGTGCCTAAGTTATTAGTTATCCCTTATTAGTAATTTATATTTTTTTTAAATGATCCGAAATGGAGCTGTTATTTCTATGCCTCTTGTTGAAAATTCTGAAACAAACATGACCAATAAACATACAATTTGTCTTTGTCATGGTCATAATACATCACTGATATATGTATTATGACCATGGAAAAACTATAAAGCAACATCGTTTCGTTGGGTCCAGTTTTTGAATTAAATCTTCAGTAGGTTTCCAGTTCAAACTATACATGTTCACATACACTATATTCTAGCTTCAAATTATAAATATATAGTTCACAGTTTTACTATCATGATTTCTAATTTTATGAGGATTCCTACTTTATTTTAATATTCCCAATTTTGAAAAGAATCTAAATGATACTTGTGTATTGAATCTTAATGCGTCTTGTATTTTTTATACAAAATGAATATCGATATTCTTTTGTAAAGTATTTCGAAAACAATCCCAAAGAAAATATTTCTTACACTGGTACACTATCCTCGAATATTTTACTGGTGTTATTTTCTTTTTCTGGAAATTTACATTTAAAACAATTGTTATGATGCTAAGAATAGAACTAGCAACGCTTATGCAATATTAATTTTATACGCTCGCAACAACTAATTTTTTTAGGTTACCAAATAATGTTTGTAAACACAAAAACATTTCGTTCGCTTTCACTACCTCTTTATGTTTGTACACATCATATCAAAATTTATTATAATATTTCACATCGTTAACAATAAATTTTTTTTATATCGCTTACTATGCTTGTACACTATGCCAAAATTTATTGTAGCTTATCCTCCTCGACACTATAGCTTTGGTTATTCTCTTTAATTACCTTTATACACTGGTGATAATTTACTACAACATTTTAAACCCTAAATTTTTATTGCTATGGTTTACAGAATTTAATTTTTGCTTACGAAAGTATTGGAATAAGTATAAGAAAGTAACTACTTATATTTCGAATATATAATAAGTAAGTAGCTATGGTGCTTAATTTATTGAATAAACGTAATTTAAGTGCCTCAAGCATTTATAAAATTTATATTAATTTATACATAAGAAATTATACATTACAGTCTTTCTTTAAATAAAAGCTCGTTATTAAAATCTCTTTTTACTTACATTTATTTGTATATACTTTCCCGTAATAATAACCAGCTTCTGTAATTTTATTTAATGTATTATATAGTAATTCAACGATAAAAACGCAACAATAAGAAATCACATCGTCATAATTTACGTTAAAAGAATTCGTTTTTTTTTAGTGAATGATGCAACATGAATGAAACTAAAATAACTTCAAAACTTAGACAAAGTATATCTTTCAAACTCTAGGCAATGCTCAGTTTAGGTTGAATCACAGTGTATACTCTTAGATTCTTATGAATTCAAAAGTACGCAATCGACCATTCAACCAGTTTTACTTACTTTTACAATCATTTTCTACTTCTTATCACAAAAAAACCATTTGTAATTTTAATTATTTATGAAGTCGAAAGAATGCCTTAATTATTTAAATGCATATATTTGACGAACGAATGCCTATTAAAAATCAATACATATAATGCATCAAAAGTGTTTCCGGATAGTAAGAAATTTTCCATTAACATATTATTAAAATAATTTGTCGCTTAAATTTGGAAAATTTGCAAGGTAGAAAATCCATTGAAAAAGTGATCAATTGTGAAATTATTGTACTTAATGTTTAACATTCGTAAGCACGTTTGGGTCCATTTTAAATGTGTGTGTAATAATAATGTAATTGAACCGTCTATTGAGTTAATCCTATTTGAGTTTTATAAGAGACACATTTGTTACAGATTTTATCAGGAAAAAGGTAATTCTTAATTAAATATAAATTATAATAAAGTAGAATAAAATTGTTTCCTTAATTGATGAGTTATACAATTTAATTAAAAATCTTTTTTTTCACAGGAAAAAAGATGAATTAAGGTGAAAGATTGACAAAAAATAAAATTCAATTTATAAGAAGCTGTGTTATTTCTAAGAATTTCATAAAGAAAATTCATTTTCCATTGAAGAATTTACGGAAATAAGTAACACATTCTATGTGAATAAGACTACGTACTTCTCTTTTTAATTATAATTCAGAATTAAGTAAGTGGAGGAATTTTTCATTATTTTTGATTTAACATTTTTCAGGGTTTTGTTTATATTTCTCAAAGTATATTTAAACCTGAAGAAATATTTCTTTACGCCTTCGGATACATTTAAATGTGTGAGTGTGTAAATGTATTTTACATTTAATGTATACATTTAAATGTAAAAAATACCTTTTTTAAGAAAATGTCTTTTTTAAGCTTCCTCTCTCAAACACATTGAGTCCTGTAGACCAAACAATTCTCTAAGTTTAAAACCCTTCACTAAGGATATTCTTACGGTCATTATATGTATGTATTAGAATACTTTTACTAAAGATGTATCAGTTACGTTACAATGCCACATATGCAGCAACAGAAATAATTTCTGACTAAGACATTGAAAATGCGGGACGGTATTTGAGTTGATATTTTACTTATCTAACTCTTTACTAACTCTTATTTTGATATTTTACTCCTCTAACTCTTTATTAACTCTTATTTTGATATTTTACTCATCTAACTTTTTATTAACTCTTATTTTGATATTTTACTTATCTAACTCTTTATTAACTCTTATTTTGATATTGTACTCGTCTCTTTATTAACTCTTATTTTGATATTTTACCCATCTAACTCTTTATTAACTCTTATTTTGATATTTTCTTCATTTAACTCTTTATTAACTCTTATTTTGATATTTTACTCTTCTAACTCTTATCTCCTCTAACTCATCAAACTCTTAACCCAATTTTATTTAGCACGCCCGCTCCCTTTAATTTGATCAAGATTTTGAATGTATTTGCAAGCTTCATGCACTGATTATGGCGCTTGTTTCAGTGTACTGATGTTAATCACTATGGAGAGGATAGATAACACTAATTATTAGATACATATATGGAGAAGTAAAATAGTAACAAACTATGGGCCATTAAATAACGAGACTGACACTGTAAGACACATTATATTTTCATTTCATAGATATTTACTAATTAAACCCTCCATATGCATCCATTTTCTATCCTTACAACGCTGCAGGCGAATCTTCCATTGATCAAACAGTGCTAGAAGTCTTCTTCTGTCGGCTACTTGATACGTGCTGCTTTTTCTTTCTCACCTTCAACGGATTCAAATCGTCTGCCTTTTTATACATATTTCCCTTAAGAAACAACACAACTAGCAAGGCGAAAGATCCAGCGAACAAAGCGGGTGGTCTTACACTGAGATGCTGTGCTTGGCTTGAGATCTCTTGACAGGGCCGCGTTAGCCTAGTGGTCAAGGTCGTGGACTAGTGACCGGGGTTTTTCGTTCAGTCGCGGGTTCGATCCTTGGCCGCCAAAGACCCGCCGTGTAGCCGGGGCTGATGCACGTTAAATCTGTTCGGGGCCCAAGGTCCTCCCGTTGGCGTGGTGTGGATGTTAGGAGAGGGGTGTGCCAGCTTAGGTGTCGTCCTCGTCATTTGACCGTGGTTCAAAATTACGAGGTCCGTCGCCAAAAGCCCTCGTGTTGCTTCTAGTGCGACGTTAATAAAAACTAAACTAAACTAAACTGAGATCTCTTGACAAACAATGCGAAATGACTTGGCCATCTACAATTCGGTTCGTTTCCCCCTTATTCTCTCACGGAGTTCACCAAGAACATGAAAGTAGTAATGTTGATTAATATTATAGTTTAACCTTTAGGAATCCAATAAATGCACACGATCCCATGGATAGCAAAAATAAACGATCAACATTGCTTTTAATTTTGATTTGCTTAGTCGAGATTTTTAATTTTCGATCTCGTCTCTTCAAGTGCATGGATCGGAGCTTCGTTTCAGGACCACGAGTCAGAAACAACGATTTGTCACTCGTTATAATCTTTTCCAATAAATTTGGATTGATTTCATTGGTACTGAAAGGGTCCATACAAACATTATTGCAAGTTTCTTGTAGCTCAAAAGTGAGAATTTTAGGCACCATTTTGGCAAACAATTATTGTGTGTTAAAATTGTAATGCGAAATTTGCTGTACGGATTCATATTCAATTCCCGAGATCTAAGAAATTGCACAAATCCAATGCTTAACCGACGGTCAGATCGAACAAGATTAAACAATGTTTTCGATGCTTTGACATGGCGACCAACGCAAGAATCATCTTCAACGTCTTCTCGGCCATTTTGAAAACGTTTAAATCATTCAAAAACACGTGCACACGATAAAAATTCATTGCTATATACTTCTTTCAATAAATTATATGAGTTTTACTAGCGATTTTTCCAAGTTTCGTGTGAAATTTCACAACAATTCGCTGATCTATAGTTACACATTTTTTTTTTTTTTTGGCGAAACAAAATAATAACTCTAATGCGAACGAAGGCTACTACTATACGGATTTTTTTTATAGGAGTGAAATGCACAACATTCGAAAGAAAGGGCTTCACGCTAAACAGTTGTCGATCATTAGCGTTTGGCGTATGTGTACTTTTTCTGCAACAGCATTAATCTCATTATTTTTTTACCATGCTTCGAATGAGATCAAAAGAAGTTTTAACGTCTCAAGCCTTTTCTGCAAATTTTATCTTGTATTGAAAAAAAAATATTTAAGTATACCTTTTGTTCTTACTTGTTTCAATTTATTTCTTTTTAGTTCGGAAATTTAATTGTAGAAAATTGCAATTACGTGAGCTACACGTATGTACAAAATTTCAGCTGAATTGTATGTTAAAGTTCAGAATCGGGGCCCCAGCTTCCTCTTCCCCAGTCAGTCACTGCCTGAGCATACTACAGTGTTGTATTGTCGTCTGAGTTATGAGTGTATACAAAATTTCAGCTCGAGGAAATGATAGGAAGTGGGTTGAAATTCGAGTTGAGATTTTGTTTTGGAACGACATAAATAAGAACATAGGATGTTAAATAAAAATTTATAAAAAGGATGATATAGAAATATTTATGGTCTTTCTTGACACATTCCATGAAATGCATAAGTAGAAAAGGATATTTGATTTATTTATCAGTTAGTGTGCTCGATCTTTTAATTCCAAAAGATAACCCTTGAGGCAAATTATAAATTTCCATAATTAATCTAAGGCAATGGAATATGTTAAATAACTAGAAATACGTCCTTTTTTATTAGGTTATAAATATTAATAATCGAAAGGATTGAAATGTATGTTATAATTCGTAGTTATAAAGTAAAAAGAGAGAGAGAGGCTGAACTGTGTTCATGTTTGGATTTAAATAATTTTAATTTTTATACAGTTCTAAGAAAATAAAGTGGAGGAATCCCTGTTTCATCTACTAGCTGACAGCTGCCGAGCTTACATTTTCTAAGTAGCAATGAATATATTTAAAAGCTTATTTATTTTTAACGTCTTTTGGAAAGTGTTTTATCCACTTCGTTTCCTCCATTATTGTATTGCTTTTTCCATTATTGTATTGTATTGCATATTTGCATACTCTATATTTAAATCAAACTAAATTTACAAAAACACTTTCCTGCGTGGATTAATTGAAACTATCTCCTTTACTTTGTGAAGTCGAACGTTGGCTTCTAGCATCACAAGCCCCTTCTAATTGCTGATTGCAGTATTTATCCCTTTTGACGAATCTGAAAGCTCGCGCTAACCGTTGTCTCCATGTTGCATGCGTCAAAACCAGTATGTCTTCTTTATAATTCTACGTATTACTTTGCTATTGTGAACTTCAATGGACATCAATAAACGACTTTTAAAATTAAATAATGTTTAGTTGTTGTTTTTTAAAATGGACATTGAAGCATTCGGTGAGGTTATTAAATAACGAAACTGACGCTGCTACTGAAGAAGTACGCATGCTCTAACTAAATTTTTATCGTGAATCTTTCTCTTTCGAATGCAGTCTCTCTCACTTCTATAAGCAAATATGTTTAACTGTAGCCTTCGTTGCCATTAGATTTACTGATTTATTGTTTCCCTGGAAAAAGGATAGGTGTACTAATACAGAAACTTATTTTTCAGAAATTTTACATGAAAAACCGTTACTGAAATGTATTGAAAGTATTATATTGAATGTTCAGAGCGTGCAAGTACTTTTTAGTGTTATAAGAATTTTTGAGATAGTCGAGAACATACTGAAGATGATTCACACCCGAGTCGCCTTTCTACGTTAAAAACGGATGACAATATCAAAAAAATCGGAACTCTTTGTCGATATGACCATCGGTTATGTTTTCATACGATTGCTGAGACTGTAGGAATTGACAAAGAAACCGTACTGCACATTTTACATAACAATTTTAACTTGCAAAAAGTGTGAGCCCAAATGGTGCGTGCCTTAAAAAGTGAGTGCCTAACAAAAAGGTGCTCGTGAAAATGTTTGTACTGATAGTTTGAATGCCACTGAAAATAACCGAAACTAATTACTTTTTCAAACTTTCGCGTCACGAATTGTGGGATTTTACTTATGATACTGAAACTAATCACCAATCTATGCACCGAAAGAGCCCATCTATACCGAAAAACAAAAAAGTCTGAAAGCATAAATCAAATTTCAAAGTAATTCAGGGGGACTTTTGGATGTTCATGGGATTGTGTACCTCCATTGGGTTCCTGAATGACAAACTGTTATCAGTATTTTTATCTTTACGTTCTTGCTGAACTCCGTGAAAGAATACGGGGGAAACGACCAAAATTGCGGAAGGACTTGTTATTTTTCAATATCTGTCAAGAGTTTACAAAGGTTCTGTATGTATCCTATACATTAAAATTTCGATACCGATATTTTGCATAAATATTTTTACGACATCAAAAGCTTTCGAATCTCCGTCCCCATAGTAGTCATTGTACCGGAACATTCTACTATTTTTTTTTATCAAAAATACGGAGTGCACATATCAGTTCCATGTTCGTTGAAGATCCTTTATGGTGATTGTAATGAATTCTAAGATTTGACAGTTTAGAATAACATTTTCTACAAAAATACTAAGGTAAAAATGATTAAGTCCACAATTTTTCCACTATTTACCGGTATTGTACTAACATAACCATTTAGTAACGAATACCCACGGCGCTGCCAAGTGCCATACATTGAAATTCCACAATTCATAAAACCATTCAGACATTTCTTTAGCTGTATCTTTTTGTTACATCATTCATTATTTTTCTGCAACGCAAGCAGTAGTACTATTTTTTTTTCTCTTAGACGGCAAGCAAGCGTAGAAATAAAGGGAGACAAATTAAAGATATCACAAAACTTTTTCAGGCTGAAAGATCTCTTCCAATTAATCTCAAGCCATAAGAAACGAGTATTAATCTAATTTACTTTAACTATCTTCAAAAATGGAAATACAAAATCACAATATTTGTAATGTAGTGAAAAGTGTGAAGAATCTATATATCTCAAATACTCCTCAAGAAACAAACAACTTTCTCTGCATTTTTTATTGGATAACGCAAGATGGAAAAAGCGCCAATAAAAATTTGTAAATCAATGATTATGCTTCCAGTTAAATGTCTTGATGAATTATTTTCATCATGTTTAGGTTTGTTGCTCTATTGTAGCTTCACTTCATTAGCAGTATCCTCTCCTTGGCATGCTGAATCATTTAGAATACCAGTGTGTATGTTTTGGTTTCCGTAAAACTTTCTTTTACAAGGACCATATGATCCACTTTTTCTCATATTTTCAAGAAAAATCAACTTCAAATTATTTTCAAACAAATGAAGAACTGAAATTAAAACAAACTATAGAAAAAAATTAACCATAAGCGAAAAATGCAAACAAATAAAAGTAGTGGTAGTTGGAAGTACTGTTGCCATAATCTAAAACACAATTGCTTGAAATAATCAGAAATAAATTGTGGCTTAATAAGTAGAAAATTAAAATTAAGTTTTTCAAACATTATTTCAGGGGAAAAATACTTTAAAAAAATGGATGAATCATCTATTTCTGGCCTTGCATGCCATTATTTCCGGTATTGTTTTCAACTACTGCACATTATTAAAAAATATATATCTTGAATTCGATCTTACATAAAATAAGAAGAAAGGAGGGTTTAGGAATCTTGAAAAGTAGGACATTAATTTACAATCTGAAAAGAATTAAAAATTTTCATCAAAAAAACGCTTTCTCAACCTAGTCGGATAACTAATAACAAATAAAGTTAGCAACTGTTAAGGACCAGGCAAAAAAATATCACCTTATTGGTGACATTTGTGTCATGTTGTAAAAACAGTAGCATTACGAAAGAAGGCATTGCAAAGAAGTACAAATCTCCAAGACAAATGAGGCGTAAATCAGCATGCTTCAGAAATACTCAAAATTCTGTTTTCTACCGAAATCAAAAGAAAAAAAAGTTTGTAATCCAGAGAAAAAAATTATCGTGTGACTAGGATGAAATGCTTTCAATATTTATAGATTATTTCTTCTACATGTCTTTTTTTGTTTTACAAGTACAGTTTTTCTACTTAAATTTATTAATAAAATTATTTTGCAATAATTGTTTTCATTGCAGGAGAGAAATTTCCTGGAAGTTTCCTGCGAAGATGACTGAGATTCTCTTTCCGAGACTTACCTCTTAAAACAACTATACTATACCTTCATGACAATGACTTTGTTCTTTTAGTTCATGATTATTATAATTGTTCTTTACTTGATCGTTGTTTATCAACTTTATGAACTAAAAGTGCCAGGGGAAACTAACATCAACGTGCACCAACAAAACAAGAAAAAAGTAAGAAATCCTTGACTATATCATGTGTTTGAAAACGAATATATGAAATGCCAAAAGTCATGGAATAGCAACATGCTATTCAGATAGTGATAGTATTGTATAAAAAATAAATAAATAATAAGTACATCAGAACTTTCACTTGCAAGCAATCCTTCATCGTTGCACGGTGGGAATTGATAGACTTTGAACATGGAATGCTGGATGTAGCTTAATACATGAGGTAATATATTTTGGAAGTGTTTTTGGAATTGCTCAACCTCGAACCAAAGTGTCAAGAGCATGACCTGAATATATATTAGCAGGACTCACCAACCATCTTAGATCAGGTATCATTATTATTACCTCAGTCAATAATTAGCTCTCCTAATTATTGACAGAGATAAGAGACATCTGAGTAGTTTTGACAGTGTTACAACATTAGCAACCTTAAGTCAAAAAAAGCAACCGTTGAAGATAGGGGCTGATTTGTAGGATAGGTGCAATAAGAACTTTCATAAAACCGAACAAGTTTACTTTTAACAAAACAGCAAATCAAAGTTAAATATATTATTAGGTTATCTCATCCTTCCTCAACAAACACTTGGGTTCTTGCCTGCCACTGCGCTCTTCGCTCACAAGCAACACCCTTTTTGAGCTCATCGTGTACAAGCAGCGCCCTCTTGCAGAATGACGGCACAATGATGTGGGAATTATGCAACAGCAATAATCAAAGCGGGACCTACAACTGACATGCCAGTGAGGAGAGGGTGGAGAAATTTGGTGCTGATGTTATGTGGCAGCAGAAGACCTCCTCGAGAGCCTTTACTAGCACACTCTATCGGCTACAGTGCCCCCGCTGGACTCATGAAAGTATGGATCACTCCCTTGAGGGCTGAAAAAACGTTACTTGGTAAGTTAATAGGAGCTCATTATAGGGTGTTCAAGTAAGGTACAGATCCCCACAAAGCCGAGGATTCCAAGTTGTCAATAAAGATATATGTAAGCTGGTAGTGTTTCCATATAGGTGTGAGCTGCTTTACTTGGCTTGTACTACGTCTTATCGTCCCCCTGAACCAATAATCGATAGGAAATGGTTATATGTTTAGCAAATTAAAGACCATTTTCAGCCACTAACAGTCATCATATATCCAAAGATCGATGGAATTTTCCAGGACAACAATCCACCATATTACCAGCGATTTGTTTGAAGAACATTTTGGATGATTCTAACGAATGGAATAGCTGGTTAGATCATGAAATCCATTGAACATATATAAGACATGATCGAAGGATCAGCTCGTGCACCTAAATGACAACTGTAAATGCGGCTTGGCTGTATACTACTTCAGGGAACTTCAGAGGACATGTTGAGTCAATGTCACGTTGAATTGTGTTTCTTCACTGGGGACAAACGAAGGACCCACACTTTACCATGAAGTATCCCATGACTTTTAGAACTACAGCATTAATCCTTCCAGGACATAAGAATTTCTAGCCTATTTGTGATGATCTTATTGGTGAATAAAATAATAAACACCACGTGCTCCTCAAAAGTCAGTCCACTATTTTAATGAAATTACAAGTAACCTACATTATTTACTTTATATTAAACTTTAATTGATACAGTTCGGAGTAAAAATGTTTATTTAATCAGTAACTGGAAAATAAATTGTCTCGAATCATTTAAAATGGGTTAGAAAAACATTTTTCATTCGTCACGCATCCAAACTGAGAAAAAACTACTTTTACTACACACACACATCCAAAACTAAAAAAAACTATTACTACTACAAATAAACTACTTTTTTTATGAAGTTGAACAGTAAATTCTTTCTTCGAGCGACTACCACACAGAGAAAAGGTATATTTTCATTGATTAAAATTCTTATTAGTGTCTAAATGCTAAAAAAACTATGAAAATTACTATTTTCCACAATAGGAAATACTTGTATATTAAGAAAGCGAAACAGAGTGGAAGAAGTCTATAGTAGTCAAGTTTTGGTCAATAAAGTCTATATAAAACATTTTAAAATACATTCACTAAGCAAATAATTTTGTATGATTACTTTTTCTAGAACATAATTACTCGTGTTGTAAAATATCTCAAGCTTTGAAAATTCCCTTAAAATATGTGGTCACTTAACTTTCTTTTTAATTTCAACCTATCTGTATTCAGAGAATTAAAAGAACTTTTTTAAACTAGGATCAATAATTCAAAGAAATTTATCAATTTATTTTCCTCTAATTTCTGTAGATTATGATAGATTCCCTGATTTTTGTTGTTACTGCTCGAGAATAACACTTGTGTGGGCTTGCGCATGCGCATTGCAACGCTTGCTTGCAATGTTTGAACACAATTTAATACATCTTTTTTTTTCTGTTTCAGAATGATTCTATTACATTATGACTCGATACTTCTCGATGCGATTTAAATTAATTTAATTGGTTGAAAAAACTATTATCAAAACGACACATCTGTAGAAATTCGCATCTTTTTTCACATATTCAGCCCTTTCTTTACTATTAATCTCCGTTACAAACCCTTTGCTTTTCAAGTATCATTATTATTTCTCTTCACTTATTCGCCAACATTCAAAGCACTAAATCTTAAACTCAAAGCAATGCACAAGCGTACATTGACGCACCTCATAATTTTGAGTATGGATCAAATAACAAGGACAATAGCGCGAGGTTTCCTTTCTGCCTCCACATTTTGACTTTGAGACTGCAGCGGTTTCATTCGCATGTTTTCAGGAAAGAGGACTCAAAACACTTCACATGTGACAGCCAGAAATTAAACTCATATTTACCACACCTCACGCACACGTCCTGAAACTCACATTTGCGACTCTTCATGTTCCAATTATTAAAAAAATGTAATTTTGAAGTTTATCTAAAGAAATCTGAAAAGTACTATAGCTTTTCATTACAGTTTCCATATTTTCTCATTAAAAAATTCTAGGTGATTTTGCAAAAGGAAAATAAATATTTTTATGATATCTGAGGTGTATACGAATTATTATTGTCAGACTTTTAGTGAACAATAATGATTTAGACTTTTAGTGAATAATATTGTAGGACATAGTGCAATAATCCTTGCAACCACCTCCCTCTACAAAAACTTGACTTATTTTGGATGTAAGCAAAAGAGAAGAGAAATATGCTTTGATGTTATACAGGGAGGCGTGTAAGATTGTAAAAAGAAGCACTGTTGTAAAAATCCTATTAACTTGTAAAATTATTAAGTAAATAACTTTACGTGTAGATAAAAACTGAACAAAAGAACATTTTGTTATTTAAAAGAATTACTCGGAACACCGCAATTCGTTATTTATGGCAATCATACAGGTACGCAAATGTATTTGTCTCAAACTGTTTACTTTCATACATCGAACTCCTCCTATAATCAATTGAAAAACATTTTGATTTTTGGTAACACTCCAGTATTGATGCGTGTATCACTGCTGTCAGCCTATCGGAACTTGTAGCTATGTTTGTATTTCGTTCTTAGTAAAATGTTTGTCTCATTAACTAAATGTTTTGAAATGATAAGTATTTGCTCTCAATCATTTTATTCAGGAATATTTTTCTGCTACGATGATACGGATAACTCACTTCTTTATAAGGATCCCGCCTAGGAAAAATTAAGCTAAAAGTATTGTTTAACTTTTTGAATTATAGAACGTAACTCCAAAACGATTTTAGAAAAATGGTTGTTATAATTATAAAGATGACCTTTTTACACAGTAAAGTCTGGTTATTCACGTCCGTTGAGAGACATGGGCAATAACAGGATGATACAATGCTGTGTTGACCACTAAAACAGAGGCAAAAAGCAAGCATACGACAATAACAGCAGAGCGATTTAGAAGTGAAAGCTTTTTTGTCCTCAATTGATTTTATAGTACGGATTTTTAAAGAATACTTTGTCTGATACATGATCTCCCATGTTCTAAGTGCAGGGATTCCAGGAACTTTAGCCATAGACAGAAAGTCCAGTAGGGATTATTTCTAACAGATTTACAACCAATGAAAAGCAGATTAAATAAATTTTATGAGCACGTAAACAAATAAATAAAAAGATAATTTGAAATTGAATCAGGAAAAAGAAACGATCTCTCTACTTTTGAATTAGTGAATGCGAAAAAATAGAAAATTGAATTATCATTCAAAAAAACTATTAAATTTAAGCCATTATATATATTAATATATATATACTGAAAATTTATGAAAGAATAATTTAAAATATTTCAAAAGACAAAAATCCAGAAAGAAATGTAACAATGAAAGAAAAATATGTGAAAATATGGAACCCAGCAAATCAAAAAGCAATATCGGGCTGAGGACCGATTAAGCGGGAGTTAAGAATCCAAAATTACAAAAAGAGTTCGATTAAAGATGCAAACAAATTCAAGCGATAAAATCCACCAAAAATAAATATATATATATATACATTTATATATATTTATATTTATTGCCTCTGTTTTAGTGTACATTTATATATATATATATATATATATATATATATATATATATAAATCTTATATATATATATAACAATATGTATAGTGTTGTATATGTAATAGCCTTCCTTATGTATATAATAATATGTAATAATATGTGTATGAGTATTATTATTAACCTTATACATGTATATGGCAAAATATTTATCAACAACAATAATATACATAATATGTAGCCATGTATATATAGTATGTATAATAATAATAACTGTAATACATGTAATAAAATCTTGGCATATATATAATATATATATATGCTCATATATATATATGTATAATATATACATATGTATGTAATATAATAAATATTATATGTAATATAATATGTATGTATAGTGTGCCATATGTATATAACAACCATGTATCTTCTTTCATATCTTCATATATGAATAGCCAATAATAATAATTAATATATGTATGTATGTATTGTAATAATAATAATATGTATATATATGTATATGTATAATAGTGTGTGTATGTATGTATGGCATAATAATAATAGATGTTATGTAACTAAATGAGCTCCAGGCTGATTTTGAAGCGGTTCATTGAGCCACACATCGCATATGCTGGGAAGAGAGCAGGTTGCGAGCGGTTGGACCCCGGCAGAGGCAGGAGTTTCCACGACCCGCAGCTGTCGGACTGCGTCACGACGAGGAGGCGGGGGATGAAGGCAGCTTCGCGCCTGGGCACCCCGGCGGCTTTTCATAAGTTTCAAACATGAGAGTTGTTATTCAGATTTCTTGAGCTCAGACGCGCCCGCAGCCTCTGTTACTTTTGCAGGTGATTCCGTTATGATTTATGCCGACGAGTACGAAAGCCTACGGCTTTAGATTTGATATCTATTCCCAGTTGTTACATTGTGTTGTGTTACTGTTGTGTTGTATTACTGCTTGACTTCGGCTGTTCTATGCCTTTCTGAACATTGTTCTTGATTGGGCTGATAACTAAAGAACTGTTTTATCGCTGTCCCTGGTCAGTCTATTCAATCCCTGAACCCAACAGTGATTCGTTACAAGTGTATCAGAAGTGGGTTGAATAGCGAAGATAAATGGATATTTGACTTCGATAGTGAATCGGTGTCTGGGCGTGTTATAGATTACGAGAACAGTTATCGAATCGGGGCTTTACCTACAACTAGTCTTAAAGAAAAGTTAAAGTGAAACGACTTAGAGACGCTATGGAGAGAAGTGAACAAAGTATTAAGAAGTGAGTGAGGCAAGCCTAAAATAATAATAGTGAACGAATTAAGCGGACAACCTTGAAGAAACAAGCAAGAGAAGAAGAAAAAGTGAATCTGAAATAAATTTATTGAACCAACTGTTGGCAGCTATGATGAACTTAAAAAGAATTAGAAGGCATATCAGAGAAAACAGGAAGGAAGATTATTAGAAGAAATGAAAAACCTAAGAAGGAAAGGAAAGCTAACATCGTAAGCGTGAGTCACCACAAGATAGATGTTGTGAAGACAAAGTGGACAAAAACGAAGAAAGTCTTGGCGAAATTGAAAAGAATATCGAAGAGAAGAGAAAATAGAGGAGAGATTCCAGCGAAATAACAATAGAAATTAGGAGAAATTAAAGCAATGAGTTGATATATCTGCTGAAAAATCTGAAATTTCTCAAAAGAAAATATTTAGGAGACAAGAAATCAGCCAAAGATCAGCCAGATAACGCCAAAGCCATCATCAAGATCTCCACATATGATGGAAGACATCTTGGAAGTACTTCTAAAACCCAGTTCTCAATTAGCCAATGGAAATGTCTGGGATCCTGTTACCATAGCTCGCCAACTGGCTGCATCCTTGCAGTGGAGGCTGCAGATGTCTTAAATTGTCCCAGGAGGAAGAACAATTAAATTTTTGAAGCGCTCACAGGAGGCCGTAGATCTACGTTTCGGCAGAAAAATGTTTAAGGACTTTAGTCTTCTGAAATAAAAATCACGCCAAATAAATACAGAGTGAGACTCTACTCCAAGATTTGGCGACAGATGTGAACCAGCTATCTCGTCTTGCATTTGCCAGTGCAACTGACATGCGAGACACTTTGTCTACAATGTGCTATTGATGGCGTGAAGCACTGAAATTCAAGAAGGCTCTCAGATTGGCAGGAGTTAAAGACTTGAAATCAGCTCTAGTGTACAGCCTGAAATGCAGGGGCACTTAGCTTCAGAGGGGACAGACATCTGGTGAGGGGAGAAGAAAATAACCAATTCAGATCCTGGTATGGCAGACTCTGAAAGAAATGCGTGATATCCTGTTATCTGAATGTCAGAAGTATAATAGAAACGCACAAAGACAATGTACAACGTGATGGAAGTACGGAGCCGAAGGACATGTTCAACCATGGAACATCCAAGCTCGCCGAGATCAACAGGCAGGTTGCACTAGAACAAAAGCACAGGAAAAGCTAGAACATAGCTCGTGGGGCGGGGTTGCCATTTAATAATAAGCCCCATTTTACAGTTTTCAAATTTCTTCAGAAAGTGGCGGCGGAAATGGATTCTTCATTGAAGCCCATGTAAATACCTGTCGTATGATCTCGTCGATACAGGGGCCAATGTCACCATCATGCAGGAAGATATTGCTCAACAACAATGAGAAATCATCTGGATTTTCCTGGAATTACCCTCAGACTGTGACCAGTATTCAATTATTGGCAAAATGAACATCAGATAACCTTCGGAAATAACATATAGTCATGCTGTCTGTGTGGCTAAAAGTACGAGACAATTTTATCCTCAGTTTCGGACTTTTAAATAATTTATTTAAC
>BMAW01098757.1:80594-107674 GCA_019974015.1 Nephila pilipes | reverse complement strand
GTGTGTGTGTGTGTGTGTGTGTGTAAAAGAGAGACTAAAAGAGTGCTTCAGTTACATTGACTTTAAGGTTTTCTCTTTATTCTAACAATTTCTATTAAAACTACATATTAAGAAAGCTCTATACCTTTCGTATAAGAACAATGTGTATTTTTTTAAATAAAAGAGAAAGGGCATTATTTCTTAAGGTTTTGAAAATTTCTTGGCTTTGTCTTGTACTTAGGCTTACGTCTTTCTGGTGTTCATTTCATTGATTGAAACTTGAGCCAATTTTCAGATTTTTAAGTTAGAACAGAATAACTCAATATTCAAGCACCAGTTTTCTTACCTCCGAAATTTTTTTTTTATTTGGTACTTCTTTCATTTAGTCAATACTCAAAATTAGAACACTCACGTTTCTGTAAGGAAAAATGTGAAAGTCCTTGACTAAAATATCGCGCAGAAGATCCGGTTCAGCGACGGTTACTGATGGAGAGCTGCCTTCGAATGAGCTGCAAAAAACAATTAATTTAACAAGTGTATAATTCAACAAGTGTTTATAGAACTTAATTTGTCCTACCACTGAATTTTCTCCGAATTGAGAAGTCTTTTCTATTTCGTACGGAAAAGCATAATTGAAAATTTAATCACAAGATACTTCTCACAACTTATACGGCGTTCCATTAATATATTCGCATATTTGAAATTTTTATTAGTAATGTTTATGAATAACCTCATTGCAACAATGAACCATTTTCTTAAATTAGTTTCCTTGACGTATACAGGGAGGTTTAAATTATTTATACAGTACCAGAGCCCTGTAGCTCTAATTCTACTAAATGAATCCGAATGAAATTTCAAATATAAAATCATCTCCATTCATGGTTATTCTCTGATAAATCGGCATTTTATGTCTACGTACTGACCTGCTGACGTTGATATTAATGGCATGTTTTGGCGATTCTTTCACCTAAATATTCCAAATTTTGACGTAATAGATTTCATAAATAGTTGAGCGCTCTGTGCATCTCGAAAGCTAGAGTTATATATGTGTTTCGTCTTATAAATAGTTTCAAAATCATAACATTTTTAGGACGATATTGATCAGGTAAGAGTAATCAAGAAAAATTTAAGGAAATGTTCCATGTCCGTAAGTGCCGTTTAAACATGATTTGAAAGTTTGAAGGAACTACTAGTTCTCAAGGTGTCGCATCGGGAATACGACGATGTGCTTCTAAGCTGGCCGTTGTGGAGGAAGTTGCAACAGCAGTAACGTTCGTATATGAATTCACCATATATGAACGTAACGGCTTCTGGAAGAACAGGTTGTCTCTCAGTTAAGACAACATAGTTGTTTGAACAGTTCTGTATTAATGTAAGACGGAGCAACAACTTATACGGTGTTACTTTCAAAAACTGTGGTTCGAGAAGTTTTCCGTGACGAATATGATATTTAGTGTACCTTTCGTTGTACAGGGTAGCCTAGGTGGACAGCCTGACCACTCAGATCATCGGATCTGAATCCTTGTGGCTTCTGGCTGTGGAATTTCCTCCGAGATCGCACATATCAAGGGCATATAAATAATACAGCGGAGTTGGAAGGAAGTATAAGCGCCATATTTCCCTTTTTCCTTCAGAAATGTTGATTTCAACCGTTGATTACGCATTGGTATGCTTCCATTACGCACCATCAAAACGTACACATTGAGCACACATGAATGCAATAAATAAAATGTTGTTTTGTTGTAATTTTGCTCTCTTGTCTTAACATTTACAAGAATGCAACAATATCAATCGGCAAAAAATCTAACAAATTTTTATAGCTTAACCTCGGCCCCATGATAATCAAAACACATATTTGAGTTTCATTCTGATCCATTCAGTATTACTGGAGTTACGGGCCTTTCAACATCGCCAGTTTTCAATCAACCTGTATTACTTTAAGCAATTTTCAAACGTCCTTTTTTTATTATTGAAAAATTATGTAGAAAATACTGTATTTCTGAAACAAAGGTACTTACAAAATAGTATAAATAATTCACTTACCCCACCACTCGTCCATACTTCTTGGTCAAATTCTTTATGAATTCTGCCATGTCCTTAAAAAAAACAATTTGATTCAAAATACGTTAAACAAGTAAGAGAAAATATTACTGAATCTTCTATTTATTAAAATGTGCGTAATTACTTTTCCCAATCTTATTTTATTTAAAAGGAACTTCAATTTCTATCTAAATTTGAAAAGATTACTTATATGTTTTCAGTCTTATGTTCAATTCTTTAATTAATCAAACTGAATTACAAAACGGTATCCACCACTATTATTTTGTGCATATAATTTGCCACACTAAAACCAAATGTACAATAAATTTTGAAATATACGTAAAAGAGGGAAGCGAACCTGAAAAATGTAACTGATATCAATACATAATCACGATACTTTTAAGTGATTATATTGGAATAAAGGGCATATTTAACAACAAAAAGAATTTTTCTTGAAATCTTATGTAAACATGAATTTAATGTAAACTAACAGAAAAAAAAATGTTAAAACAGCATGTATTATACTCATAACATATAAAAACTGTAACTCAATGAACTTCTGTTAGTTCCCTAATTAATTTATAGAAATACCAAAAGAGCATATTTTACTACATTAACATTAAAATAATAAGGCGACAAGCAAAGAGAAATCAGTATGACATCCTACCTCTGCGAATACTGGAGGTCAACTGGATTAATGTTTTCCACGGGCCAGAGAGAGAGTTCTAATGTTCTTATTTTCTTTAATCATCCATCACACACGCAGAGTTCTTACGTTACTGTGTTTAAGGTAAATGTATTTAGTCTAAAGCTCTGTAGATATTTTGATTTATAAGTGGCGTTTAATTCTAATTTCAAAGATGTCAAAGAAAGAAAATCCGTTCTTTACGCAATCATCCCCAAGACCAAATAATATCTCCTATCAACTCGACATTTATCATATTTATCTCATACATACCTCAAACCCTTATCACATAACTCTTTAATCAAATTTTTAAAATTTTATATGGAAAGAACATGTATTTCCTCATTCATAGAAACACTCTTCAGTGTACCAATTTTAAAACCGGGAAAAGATCCTACTGATCCAATAAATTACCGACCTATAGCACTTACGAGTTGTGTATGTAAGGATTTAGAAAAAATAGTAAACGCCAGGATGAAGTTCTTTTAGAAATTAATGTTAGTTTTTTTCTCCATTCTTGAGCGAATTCCGCCGACACAAATCTGCTAGTCGCTTTGGAAGGGATGTACGTACAGAATAAGCATCTTTTTTCTATATATTTTGATATTGAAAAAACATACCATAGCACTTGAAGTTATGGTATAATCAAAGACTTGTACGATTATGACTTAAGAGGTTACCTGCTAATTTTTATTCAAAAAGTTTTTGAACACTGAGTTTTTAAAGTTAAAGTAGGATCGACTCTTTCAGATGTTTTTACTCAAGAAGTACGAGACTTACACATAAACATCTATTTTGGGGGGAAGATATGTAACCATTGTGTTTGTTCTCTCACTGTGCGACACATTTTAATTGAATACTCTGCTTTTAACACAGTTCATTTCTAGGATTTTAAGTCTTCGCCATTATCTTTAAGGGATTTGGTTGGGGAAAATATCCAACCAAATTTATTTCACTTTTTACTCGACATTGGTCTTATCTTATTCATTTAATTTTATTAATGTACGCTTTATTCTCTACCCTGAGGTTAAATTTTAGATTTTTTAACTAATATAGAGATTAAATATTTACCTAGAGTTTGGCACAATTTGTCCCGAGAGGCATTGCCAGAACTTTCATGCAACCAACCGATCTTTACGTATTACATTTCATTGATATTGTTGGCATTAAGCTATGCTGTGGGAGATTTGAATTACCCCTACTTGGATTCACAAATTTGTGTCTTATGCTGTTTTTGACAACTGCTGTTTGGAATTCCCTTCCGGGTTAATTATTAGATGCTTTTATTCTAATTAGTCTCGACTTGTGGGACATGAACACCTTTCCCAAGGAGGAAAATGCTTTTGAAGTTGAGGGACTTTCTGCACTATATTTAGGGAAAGTTGTTTTTTCAATCATTACTGCAATTGGTGGTAATCGGTGTCATTTGAAACGTCCCGTTCAAGACAGTCTCTGGTTGAGAATGGCGTGGTTATTTGATGCATTAACCGTTTATGTCATTAATCGTGGTTATGAGTATATCTTAGTCAGACTTCGAGGAAAGTGTTTGCGTTGGAAGTAATTTCAACCAACAGTCTCAGGATGGAATTGTCTGCCATTTACAGCGTTCGAATTCTGCAGAACTGAATTAGAAAGGAATTCTCTACCGTGCCAGTAATTAGGCGCTGTCACTCCTATCGTTGTTAGTATAGGCTTGTGGGAGAGAGAAACAGCAATAATATTCAAGTGTCGTCAGAATCAAATTTATTCTTTCTTATTGGTTATCAGATGTTTGAAAGGTAATAACTGTAAAGACGAAAAATGTATAAGTGATATGGCTTTCAAGGAGGAATATCAAGCGCACTAGGTTACATAACTAGAAATATATGTATATAATATATAACTTCAAATATACAGTTACTCGTTTATAAACTTTGAAATACAATCATCACCAGGAGATCTTTCACTGTCGCATATTCATTTCTTCGGTGGATAAAAATTGTTTCCATTTTAGCTCGAGAAAGTTAAACCAAACCGTTCTTACCGAAGTAGAAAGCTTGTAGATCATAGTGATGTAGCCTTCACGTGGCGTGCTCGGTATTCCTCTCTTGATCCAATAATCATCATTCCTAGCCAAATACCTGGAAAGGAAAACGCCTGTAAGATTAACATTTTAAAGAAGCAGGTCTTATTCGTCATTAAAAATGTACTCCTAACCTTCCTACCCTCAACGGGTCGAATCGATCAATGATTTATTTCCTGACAGCTTCTCATGAGGTTTAATTATGTCATTTGATTTTTTTAAGCATTCCTCAAATAGACTTTTTAAAATGTGTAAGTTCTTCACACTTGAACATTTTTTTTTTTGCTTTACAAAAAAGTATAAGATACCTTCCCCGACTGGTCCTAATAGACTCGTATCACTAATATACATAGAAATATATAAAAAAAATGAATATTTTGTATTGTCTGCATTTCAAATACTGCTGAATACGCATAGAATACAGGATACACATAGAACTTTCTACTTGTTTGATGTGATTTTCCTCTTTGCCGTGGAATATAGTGCCTAGTAAGTGAAGTCTTGGTACAAAAAAGAATAGAACGGTTTTGTGTAAGATCTATCATGGAAAAAGTGGCAATGATTTGAAACAGATGAATCTGATCATCTCTCCATCGATATTTCTGATTCAAAAATATCATGTAAAATAACTTTTTTTCATCGTTAGTCGTAACGAAATTGAATGGTATAAATTCCCTCACCATACAGTGTATATTATTGCATAACTCTATGTAGAATTACACAATTTATATTTATTCTTTTTTGATATTTTGTTTTTTCTTAATTATTTTATCCGATATTTTCTCACTTTACAGAGCAAAAATAAAGAGAAGTTGGCAATTGCAGGAGGTAAATAAACAAGAAAAAGTAAGACTCTTAAAAGTGGACGATACAGAGAAGGTAGTTAATAGAGAAATCGAGAAACGCAAATGCTTCGTGCCTAGCTTTCCTTTGCCAACAACATGTTAATGTATAAATCTTGTTTGTCATACGAAATACAACAAGAATAATGAAAGTAAAAGCATAGCAAATTTGTAATTTGAAATGTTACATTACTAAGATTTTAAACTCTTAACACTGCATATATAAACAAGGTATTGGACAGGTAAATTTTATAATTAAAAACGTTATGTTACTTCACAAGCTTTTAAAGTCCTAACAGTTCTTACACAAACAAGATATTAGACTGAAGGACGAAGAGGGAAGCAAAAAAAGAGGTAGAGGGGAGTTATAAAATAAAAAAAAAATGTAGCGTCAATTATTAACATAAAATGTATATTATATAAAGTTATATAAACTTATTTATTATTAGAATAAATGTAAGCCTCGTCACAAGGCAGTTGACCCACACAGACAAAATGTAACTTTTTTCAATAGGATAGAAAGGTTAGGTAGTGTTTTTGAAAAAGAGACGCTTCGTGTATATAAGTTACTTTTAAAAATTAATGTTTCATTTTGGACTGTTTTACAATTTGGAACATTTAAGTCAATTGCTGGATACAGTAGATCCTATAAATCCGAAACGATGCGAAAAAAAGTGGATGTTTAAAACTCTGAGGAATATTATCAACAGAAGTTATCAAAACTGAGTGACAATCGCAGATCGAATGTAAAATTGAGATAAGATTAAAAGCTACATGTACGCATTTGTTGATACAATACTTCAAGATTGACATTTCACGCAGGTGTCGTATGTTTTTCTTTAAAGACACAATAAAGACATAATAGTAATACATATCTTAAAAAAATATTTTGTAAGCCATAAATGTAGGGAACACGAGAAAATTTACACTTTACAAAGCTATGTTTTCCACATTAAAATAGGTAACATTTAATATCTTAATTGGTCTGAAATGAAAGAAATATATTACGAAAAAATTAAAGCCACATTCAATCCATTAGTTCTGTACATTGTATTCATACGTGTCAGAAATTTATTTATTTCTCGATGCTTCCAGCTTCTCCTTTTCATTGAACATAAAATTCACCGTACGAACAGTCACGTCACTCATTATTTTTAAGCAATGCCATGATAAATACTGAATGACTGTTTTTATAAATGAAACTGAAAATCATTTTAGTAATTTTGGAAGAATAATTAAAAGTTTAAGCAGAATAGAAAGTGAATACCAATTCATTGCTTGACGATATTGTTCCCTTAAGCATGCCGAAAAGATGAGCCTGTTCGCAAGAAATAGATCCGGATACAAAAATACAGGCTTCAGAACTATTTGAAAAGTTCGTTTCATTTGATAATGCGCTCGATCATTTTTTTAAAATTCATTTCAAGCAAAGTAATACTGGATAGTCCAAGAGTTACACGACCGTTTAAAAACAATTTAGCTCTTTTACATATTTCACAATACTTTTTTTTTAAAAAAAAAACAATAAATGTAATTCTTGGAAATTATTTTCAGTTAGTTTTGCTGAGTATTTCAGCGAGTGGCAAATACAGTAAGTTCCAGCACCGGAACACGGATACTTCCATTTGTAACCTCCAATCCCACCTCACAACACTTGCTAACCAAGTGGAGGATCGCTATTAACACTGAAAAATCTGCAGCAATAGTTTTTCAAATAGGTCACCCAAGAAGAAGAATTAACTCAGATCACGTCACTTTATTTAGAAATACTATTCCTTGGGTCTCAGAATCGAAATACTTAGGAATAATTTTGTATAAAAACCTGAACTACAATTCGCATATAAAATACATATACGAAAATTTAAAAAAAAAAATTAATATATCTTATCCTCTATGGTGACGATCTCAATACCACTTCCAAGAACAGAAACGTTCCTGCAATTACCTGCAACCCTCTGTCTTAGCCTATACATCCGGGCACTACTAGCCAAAGGAATATTAATAAATTATAATTACTTCAAAATCGAGCACTTGGACTCTAAATTACAAAACACTCCATCTTCATCCGAAGGGGTGCTCATGACCTGCAGAGCAACGATCCATACCAAATCATTAGTAGAAACTCTTAGCCTCATTCTAAATCTCATTGGAGAACCACTACAATCTGACAATTAAAAGACTTGCAAGACCTCCCATTCCAACAGGTAGAAGAAAATTACCGGTTTTGGCCCAGATCATTCCATCGAACTTTTGAGACTGATTCTGCAGGCAGATGTGCTGCAAAGCAGCGCAAAACCAAATGGACCATTTCCAAGTATATCAAATGCTGTAACATATCAAACTGTTCGCAGGTCCCTGCCATCATGAGGACTACTCAAGCCTTAACCACCTTTTTGATCACGTGCTACTAAGTCCAACTGGCCCGTGAGATTCGATGAGAACTTCCGGTCAGCTAAGCGATAAGCAGCCGTTACCATTTAACTTCCACCAGCCTTATATGCTATATTCCCTCGATATTATATATTTGTATATATATATATTTCACTTTATATCATATATATACTATATATCTATATATATCCTACATACCTCTTAAAAGAGACGAATTGAAGCTTCAACACTTCTACAGTGAAATATTTAGAAGGTAGTCAAATTAACATATCTGACGACATCTAAAATTGAGATTCCCCATGTACTGATCAACATGAAATTCTTTTCACATGAAAAAATACTTTTAATCCTTTTCGTTTCCTGTTAAAAGTTTTTTACTATTATATCCAATTCAGATTTGAACATTTTGCACGCAAAACATCGTCTTACATGCAGGTGTAACGAATAAGAGTAGATAACGTGATAATTGTAGCAAAAGTGACAGGCCGAAATAAATATGTAACTTAATTTTCTGTAGAAACTATTTTGTCCAACATAGCTAGTTTTTTTTTATATATAAAAGTTTAAAGTGTTGACTTTTTAGATTAAATTTGAGAAATATTTTTTCCATATCTTTATTATTTTACCAAGATTCTCTTAAAATCCACCCCCTTCCCCGTCTTTAAAAATGAATTGAACAATTTGTACTTACCACCTAACGAATGACAGGAAAAACAAAATCAAAACAATGACACATGCATAGTAAATGTCAACAAACATTTTGACTCCGTTTCCAAGATCGACACTGTTCCCTGTATGTTTTTCTCCCTCCGTTAACTGGCAAGCCGCAAGCACGTTCTGCATTATATTTTCCACCGGGCTCCGTACGTCACTTTACACTTCCGTTTCAGGCTTTTTTTAAAAGCAAAACAAAGAACAACAATTATCTACGTACAGAGCTTGAGTGCGTCACGTGTTTACGAAAATCCAAGGTCTTCACTTCAAAAGGAAAAACGTAGATCAAATAAATACATTTTATTCGGGTGTATCTTTTCTACTTCTATTGTAAAGTTACAAACTTTTATTTAACATATTTCATGTTCGCAATAACGAAAATTTTAAAATATTTTCACTCGCTATCTGATGTCACATAATTCTGAAAGTTTGTACTTGTACAGATATGTATCCACGGTGACCAACAACATTTTTACAATGTTTAAAAATAAATTTATCTATTAGTTGATTCATTTTTATGGGATTTTGATTGTAAATGGAACCACCATTAATCAAAATCTTTTCAAATCCAACATAAATTCTCTACTATTTGGTTACGAATTTTTCATTCGAAACATACAGTGGAATTCAATCCAATTGGATTTACGACTTGAAGAAACAGTTTATTGAAGTATTCGATCAAAATCGATTAAAACATTTCATGGCACTTTCTCGTATATTGCATTATAAAATATATTAAAAATTTAAGAAATATTCGTAATTTTTTTAAATAATTCAAGAAAAACACATTTATGTTAATGGTTAGTGTTCTAAAAAGTAGAAATAATAATAATTCAAAAATCTGGAGGTCAGTATTGAAATTGTAAGCTGTTACAGAAATTCTATAAGTAAATTCCAAACAAAATCACATTTATAATACATTCTGATATGTATATGTTTGATAGCTTGGAAACTTTTACTCTTGTGATATTCATTATAACTTAATATCAGTAACGTATTATTTTCTTTCCCTCTACAATTTTTGTTTCGAACTTCATGTTTTTTATTAAAACAAAAATATCTCTTTCTTTTTAATACACTAATAAAAATTTGTGTTTGAAAAAATTGTCGCGCATTTGTGTCAAGTTTCTTTAACATTATTCGAAGATGATCTTAATCATTGGACTCAATTACATCAAGTTCAGGTAAACAATTCATTTCTTAATTAGAAGAATATAATTATAATTTTATAGTCCCGGAGGTACTACTTATTATTATTTATTCAGCTTCCAATGAAAAGTAATGATTGTGTCCCATGGTTTTGGAAAAGTCCTGGCCAATTTCCTTCCACATAAGATTTCCGAAGCGAAGGAACATCAAAAATCTACTAAATGTTCGTTTAGAACATAGTGTCCGATTGCTGACGAAATTTTTTGAGCATATTGGCTGTGAAACGGCCTTCAAACTCCTCTCCAAAATAACTGATATTTTATTAATGCATTGCAGGAGATAGAGATAGAAACATTTTGTCTCATAGAGTTCAGATGGTGATGTCTATTGGTCAAGAAGTTGGTTGAAAGTTTGATCTTTTGTGAAAAAGTATTGTCTGCTCCAGGAGTTGGATGGCTGAATTTCCATTGGATGATGGCAAGTGGAAGGGAGTTACTCAATCGGCTGACCCGAATGGGATTAAAATGAAGAATGTGGAGTTTGTTCCGGTAATAAAGTGAAATTTTCCGATTACGTGAAAATTGATTGGGTATAGAAAATGATATTAGGTTTCAGATTTCAACATTTATTACAAACGTAAAAATACTTTGCGTTAAAAAAAACAATAGCAGCCAAGTCATTAAAACAGTTTTATTTTTATTGATTTGTTATAATTTAAAATATCGTAGCTTTTGTTTATTATACATAGGATATATTTTAGAAACCTTCCCACCCCCAATACCCATTAGCTATCTTACCATTCATTACCTTATTGAGACTTTTGTATAGTGATAAAATAGAGATGCAATAATAATTTTATAAATTTGAGTAGAATAAAACTTTTATATTCCATTTTTTTTTTCTCTTTGATCAAGGGGTTCCTTCAAGAAAATTATAAGCTCAAAGGGTTCCCCGAAGTTCAAAAGTTTGAATACTTCTGCAGTATTCTAAAGTGCGCTAGTGCTACATCACAATACGAGATTATAATCTGGTGAGGCACTCACTGAAACGAGCTAATGAGAATAGAATGATGAACTGTTAGTTCAATTTATTAAAGAAGCATACATAAAACTCTCCTTTCGAATTACTCGTATTATTTTCAGTATTATGAATGCGGAGCATACTAAAGAAATAAACGAAAAAATTGAAGCTGAGTTCCAAAAATTTCGAAAAACATCGAAAATGATCTACGAAAATGTGCTGAAAAACAAATTTTGAAAGTTCAGATGTAGAATAAGAAGACATATAACTAACGAAAGCTATAAGTTAGGAAATGTAATTACTATAAATCGTTTTCAGCTCGTAAAGACATCATAAGCGTAAACCGAAATATTTAGAACCATACAAAATTATTAAAATTACTGGTAATGACGCTAATGAAGTTTCAAAAGAAGAAGAACACGAAGAACCGAACAATAAAACTATTAATGCCGAATTTATAAAAAAAAAATGGTTCGTAACGTAAAATATCCTTCATCTCATTTATTGTACTGTGTTTGCCGATTATGACCTTTTTCAAACGATTTGTCTCGTTTTAAAAGCTATGGCCATTTTCTTCTGAATGTGAAGGTTTTTATATGTGTTTTTGAAGATGATAACTTAAAGGAGAAAGAGAAGTTCCGAAGACAAAACGAGACAAAAGATGGTGATGTTCTAAAGATGATATCCAAAGACAATGATTTATATTTATTTGTAGTGTTTTGTTACCGCTTTTAATTGTTCTCTCTTTTCAGCATTGGTTTCTAGTTTGAGACGCAAACGCATCCATTGTGGATATATAAGTCTTGTAGGATTCCTATAACTGAACTTAAGATGGTGAGGTCACCTTATTCCAGGAAAGCCGAAGTTTTAGAATTGAAATAAACCGCTGATATTGTACTGAAGAGGGCTGTATTGCTGCACCACGCGAGATTATAATCTATAGAGGCAGTTAGAAGCAAACTAGCGGGAGCAGAGCGATTTGAATTGTAGACGATGATTCAACTACGTTTTATGTTTGTGAATGTTTTGTCCGTAATGTCTCAATTACATACTATTCATGTCTGAAGCCTTTGTGCTTTTGGCCATCCTAAACAATAACATCGGAGTTCGATTCTCTCTCTCTCTCACACACACACATACACACACACACAAATATATATATATATATATATATATATATATATATATATATATATATATATATATATTATGTATAATTATTGCCTTTTGGCCTTCTATCTATCATTTTCACACACACTGAAAACCTCTACAGATGTAATTTTTTATAAGAAATTGGTTGAAACTGAATCTGGTTCTTAACGTTTTTATTGGAAAATGTTTATCAAGTAACATTATAATACGTACTTCCACGTGCCATAGATCTTAGTGTAAAGGTTCATTAAAATATACGTCTGTAAATAATGTTATGGAGTCCTTTGGTGTGCCAAAATAAATTAATATAACACTTTGCTGTTTTAAAATGGTTAATAGTTTGTATTTAATCACCTTCTACATAACCAAATTGTTGCTTTAGTATATTACCAGTAGTTTCTTGAGTTTTCAAAACATAATAATCTAAAACATTTAGAGTAAGCAATTTAAAAAAATACATAATTGAACGATTATTTTATAAAGAAAAGTATGAAATTTTTGGGCTGATATCTTTTTTTTAAAAAAAATATATTAAGATGACACAATATACGTGTGGAAAAAAAAAAGTAAAATGATCTTTAAGTATTAATAATAAATCCATTTTTGTGTATTTCATTCATTAACATTTGTTTTCGTTTCTGTTGTGAATAAAATTCTTCATGAATTGATTTCAGTCTTTAAATTCAAAACAAATTGCATCTTTTCTAGGCAACAGGAACCAAAACATAAAATCTTAGAACTCTTCCGAAAGTATTTTTTGGCTAACGATGATTATGCGTAAGAGGAAGATTAAAGGCAATCGATCTTCTAGTGTGATAAAGAGTTTATTGAATTCCATATCTCTCTTAATAAATTTAATTCTTTCATTGAATCTATATTATCAGCATTAACATTTTTGTAAATCTTGCACTAATCTTGAACCAACGTTGATATCGATATCTATTTAGCATTTCAATAATTCAGGGATGCTGCTTTGATAAGATGGCTCAGTAAAATTGTGCATTAGGTGTTACTCTTCATTTTATATAAGTAAAGTAAAATTTAAATTCCACATAAATTACATTTTAAATATAATTTGCTTTCCTCGATCAACGCCATACCCTTCTCCTTTTAACACATTTACCATGTTAAAAAGAGAAGGGTAACTTTATAACAAAGAAATTCTTTTGAAGGAGAATATGTTATTGCATTCATAAACATAGAGTAGTAAAAGCATTGAAGCAAATTCTAGTCACGTCCCATTTTGGAAGGATTAGACAATATCAAAATTAAAATGACTTTGTAAAGTAAGTGGCTTGTGCCAACGTTTTAGAAACTATGTAATCTATCATAGACGAGAGTGAGCATGTAAAACAAAATAGCTCATGAGAAACTAAATAGCTATATCTTTGAAAAGTTTAAAGAAATATGCTCGGAATAACTCATCATTGTGCGAAAAGCATAAAACTGCAACCTCACTTGTGCATTTTGACTAAAATATAATGCAATCAGACTAAAAGTTCACTCCCTTAAATTTGTCTTCGATTCTCGATTTCTTTTTATTATTTATTACAGACGAGTAGGAAAGAATAAATGAAAGATGATGCCACTTGTTTGAACGCAGAAGAGGATCATGTGATTTCCGGAGGAGTGATACCGTTTTTACGGAACTCTTTCTCGGAGAACTTGTTTTCATTTGTGTGCAATATTCGGAAATATTGTATTCACTTGAGAAATATCCGGGAACAGGATAAGTTATTTCTAAATAGATTGAATGTCAAGATGAGGAGCTTTTATTAAATCCAATCATCCTAGAAAATTTGTTTACAATAAAACTGTACGAAGAGAAAGAGATACAAATTTTGGATTCAATTTTGTAAGATTAGAAAGGAACTCTTTTAAAAAAAATGCGAATCATTACTAATAGTAATATCGTTCTACTGGGAGAAAACTTTTCAAATCAGCGTCACACTAGAAGCAACGCAAGTGCTATTGGCTATCCTTAATTTGTAACCAAAATAGAAAACAACGCATTGGAGATGTCACTCTTTATCTACGTCCAGCTAACATGAGAATTCGGTCATATTTAGCTAAGAAACATATAAACACGCCGAACCCTCATTATTTTATTAGTGATCAAGAGTGTATCTCGTAAATAATTGGTAAAAATGCAGCATCTGTGAAGGAAGATAAAAGGTAAGCATTGGCTGGCATCATACGGATCACTCGGCTACCTCAGAAAAGTAAATACCTTGTTTGATTTTAAAACGGTAAGCCCCTGAAAGGTCAATATTGGGGACTTTAAACGCCACCGTATTTAACGTATATTATTCCTTCACAGGACGATCTTAAGAAGAGACAGACCCGAAATCTAATAACCTTCGATAGTGAGGTCATTACTTTACCAACAAAGTTACCTCTGTCCTCAAAGATGAGATTAATCTTAGGAACATTGGATAAAGTGATATATCACCTGTTGGTTAGTATTATTTAGTGGTAGCAGAGAAGTCATGGTCGTGAGCTCATTGACGTCCTAGTTTTCGTAGAGTTAATGTCACTAAAAAGACATGTCGTTTAGTGGGTCTAATGAACGTCAAATCTGTCAAAGCTCACAGTCATTGATGCTGCATGGAATTAAAAAAAGTGGTATGCCACCACATGGGTTAATCCTCGTCATTTGACGGAGGCTCAAAATGACGAGGCTCATCCTTCACCAGTAACCCTCGTACTGTTTCTAAGAGCTATGTTGAAGATAAATTATTTTCTCCACAACTATATCACGCGACTCTAACATAAGGAGTTAGAGCGCCGACTGATCCAATCAATCAATCAAACGCATTATTCAATCCTTCCCGGAGCTACAGATTTTACAAACTTCTACCTGTTACATGATAGTCTCTTCGAGACCAGACGAGCAACCGCGGAGCTGGATGAGGCGTATAGACGAGATTTAAACAAAGCTCGTGTTTGGAAATTTTTCTTGTAAAATCTCAAAAATATGCCTATTAAAAGGACATATGCAATATAATGATAATGATGAGCTCCTCACTAAATTTCCACACCACACCAATTTGAGGATATTGATCTCCTACTTATTTAGCGTGCATCAGATCCGCTACACTATTGGTCTTCAGAGGACTCGAACCCAAGACAAGATGGGAACTACGCCAGTCATCAGTAAATGTACAATAAAATGTTTTTCTAAACAGATGACGAAATGTATCTACTAGTTGCATGCAAAAACTTCCATAAGATATCGAGGTCATGGACACAAAAAAGTAGTGGGCCCCAGTAATTAAACAATGAATAAATGCATACAATCTTACGGAAAATTTTAAATATAATAGGAAACATCTTTAATATTTAAGAATAATCTAAAAGCGTTTTTTTTACTAGAAATTTAAATTTTCCATCCTATTTCCTTATAAATATTAGAAAGTAAAATTTTAAACCATGATTTCCTTCTTTTCTAAAGAAGATTTTTTTTTTACGGAAACAAGTTTTTTAAAATGCATCGACAGGTAATACAATAAAAATAAACATGTAAAACGGTTTGTTTACTTACAATCCTTCACAAACAACACCCATTCTGATTTAACAAGCAAAAAAAAATGTGTTACTGACTCATTTGAATATGCCATTAAGTTTTTTTTGTTTTTTTTAAATTATGGTATATGAAGAGAAATTGAAAAAAAGAAACAGACTATAGAAATATCAAAATATCATAATATATCTTTTGAAATGATGGATGGATGAATGGATAAATTTATGATGATTTTCTCTGTATATATGTGTGTGTGTAATAAAATAATTAATAAAAATTTAATATATAGAAGCAAATATTAAAATAGAACAAAATTTTAATAGTAAACAAAGAAAGCATGCTCACTAATTTTTATAGATAAAATGAAAAAAAAAAATAGAAAGGAAACTATTACATTATTTTTGTATGCTTAAATAAAAATAATAAGCATTATGCAATAAAATATTCAACAGGGAGAGACAAATTTGCCAATATCTTCAAATTCATAGCTATAAATAGCTGGAATTTGTGTATTTTAAATATATTTAACAATATAAGTACTATTTTAATAATGGCATTTCTACTCATCATATCTATTATATTTTGCAAAGTTTTTTTTATATATTTTTACAAGCATTGGTAATATACTAATATATGCATTAGAACCATTAGTTAGGGTGATAAATTTAATCAGAGTCTTTTAAACCTTAGGTGTTAAAAATATGATAGAAAATTTTATATTATTAATATCAACATCAATTTTCAAAGGAAATGCGTTAGTTCTATTTGAATTTTTTTTCACCATTGCTCGCTTCACTAAAGATGCTATTTTTCTCAAGGTGCTTATTGATTAAATTAATGTAGAATTTTTTGCGTACAGTGGCATAATATTAAGTAATTTGTCTACTTAATTGAAAATAAATATGTCCGGGAAATTAATATCTTTTCTTTAAATCTTTCAAATAAATATCCTCATTATTAATATCAGCATCTACTTTCTACAAGTCTTTTAACTGTTTAATAGTGTCTGTTATATATATATATATATATATATATATATATATATATATAACTTTGTGTGTGTGTGGATCATGTCTTAATGAATTTCTTTTGGTGTTTATATTTTCGAGTAATTTTTTTTTTACAATTGTATATATTTTGTGTTTTAACAACATTCTGGGTTCTTTTAGTTACATTAGTTTTTGTTATATGGATTTCTTTGATTTCCCTTGTTGTTGCCTTTTCAAAAAACCTTTAGCAATCATTATGATTTTGTTTTTGATTTCTTTTCAACTTAATCTTTTATTTTATTACCTTTGTTTAAATAATATATTTAGTTGACAGGGATAATTTCATCAATATTTTTAGAATAAAACAGTCTAACTTTCTAAACCCTATTTCAACATTATATCTGTTATGCTCCATTATTTTGCTTTTCTTCAAACTTTATTTTTGTTTTACAGTTTTTCAATAATTCTATCTTTTTTGAGAATCCTGGTAACAGATAATTTATTTTTTGATTTAATTTATTTTCCTTTGAAATTTTCTATAGTGCATAATGTTTTCTGCAATTTGTTTTTATGGTTTTGAATATGCATATATATTTTCGCATGAATACAGAAATGATTTTTTTTTCATATTATTTTAATTTGTAACTATTGGGATTACACCCATTTCTATTTTTGACTTAAGTATTGGTGTTTATATATATATATATATATATATATATATATATATATATATATATATCAGTAATAAAAGTTTGCTCCTTATAAGAAAATATATTAAATTAACAATATAAATTTCCTCATGCATTTGAACTTCTAAATTCCATGAAGTATCTATTAAATTTCGCTATGTAACTTATATTAGAAAAGTTGGTAAAATATTTTGCAAGATGCTATTGATAATTTTAATAATACCACTAATATTAAATAGTTATAAAATTGCTAAGTATGCAAACAATAAAGTGATTTTTTCCACCCATAATTAGGACTTTGTATATCTATTTTATTCAATAGATGCATATCATCTTATAAAAGTTATATTATTAATAGATGTATTCCAGAGAAAAAGATAAATGGAAACTATTTAATTTCTTAGTTAATTTAGTACTAAAGGAAATAATATAATTCTTATGATTAAAAAACAAACAAATTAAATGCATACCGAAAAGTGATCTTTCTAGTGAAAGTTTAGCTAATATATATTTATTCTATTGTGAAAAATATTATGCAGATCATAATTTTATATTACTTGAATGTATAGATATCCTAATAATTTTTCAAAATATTAATTAACTTAGGTGTTGAACATAATTTATGTTTTTATGTATTTTATGTTAATTTAATTCTCCCTATTCTCTAAAAATGTAACTGAGAATTTAGTTACTATGAACTAGAAATTAATGATAATAAAATGTATTATAATACTTATGACAAGAGGAAGGTTTTCAATTTTCATGTGAATAAAGTATCTTTCTGGAATACCAAAATTCACAATTGATGTTCAGAAATATTAATTTAGTTATCATACATAATAAAAATTTAATTATCGATAGAGTAAATATTTTTTCTAATATTTACAAATTTTAAAAAACTAGGCTTTCAATAATTTCTGTATAACTTTTAAAAATTTTGTTTGAATTATGAAGTCATTAAATTGAATATACTTTATTAAAATATTTTTAAAAGGGCTGTTTAAAATAGTTAATTTTACAGAATTAATTAGGATGCATATCATATTAAAATTAAAAGCAATAATTAATAAAAATATTTTAGAAATTTTGCAGTATTAATTTGTTGTACTATTAATATAATAGTTCTATCTGCATAAGTCACTCTAGACGGAAATGTAAATTAGTCCACCATAAATAAAATGTTTGCAGGATTATAGCGTGTGTTATTGTAGTAATATTATTATTCTTTTTTTAACTCCTTAATAAGCTATTTTTGTGTTTTGAAATTATTAAGTTAGATCAGGTAATCATTATCTTTATTTTTGGTATTTTATTTTATTCTAAATTTAGTAATTCTCCTTTGTGCTATATTGTAGATTTGCGAAATCTTTTTTCTGTCTTTTTTAGGAATTATTTTTAAATTATACGGAATAACTAAGTGGGATAGTTAGGATCCTATAAAAACAAATTTCACTACGCATCGTAGTTCAACACCTGTGATAGCATTATTTATTATTTTATGTCGTTGCTTTGTTTCATTCTTTTCATGCTCTAATTTTCAAAAATTTAATTTTTCTCTTTGATGTACTTTTTCTAACGTTTTGCATTTCTTTAAAATTATAAAAAATATAGCAAGTTCATGTCCCATAATTGTTCTTTATTTGTAAAAAAGTTATATTTATTAGTTACTAGTTTATATACAATAATAGAATGATAATATGTAGTATCACTATGTCTTTGCATTTGATTTTACTGTGAATTTTGTCCAATTAGTAACTTAACTCTCCATACTTTATAATTCTAAAGAATTTTTTTCCTATAGTTATTTTTCTAGAATGGCTTATATTTTAGGATGTTGGTTTATTTATAATATTAGTATATATATTATTATATTTGCATTTTACTATATATATATATATATATATATATATATATATATATAGCGTGTCTTTGTTGGTATCAGGGCTCGAACCCACGGCTTGACGGAAACAACGCCGACCGTGATCATTACCATTAGACTACCGCTGCCTTTAGCGAGAGAGAGAATTAAGAATCAGTTGTTGATTTATTCTTCGTTTCTAAATTGTATGTAGCACATTCCGAATTCTTTTTCAAATATTTTATCACAAGTGTGTTATGATAACAATATTCTTTTGTAAATTTAATTTTGCTGATTTTCATCATTAGCTAATACAATTTGTAGATAAATTCTGTTGAAATTTGTATTAATAGATTCAGCAGAAATAAATAGTGTACTTTTCATACGTATCTATGATCTGGTTATCATTTTTGAAAATTCATAATCAGTGTTAAATGCTAATAAAAAATGTATTTAAAGTTTATCAGAGATAAGTAGAGTTTTTTATTGCATTTCGCGATAAAGAAAACAATTAATTTATGTTCCAAATGAAAACTCTTCAAACAAATCCGGGTTCGAAACGATATGATGATTATTATCTTTCCGAAATCTTTCAAAATTATAAGCTGTTATTTTTACTATTTAAGCAATACTTAAATGTTATTTGAAATGAAAAACACTTCATTCTGTCAGCATCCGTTTTTACATCTAAATGTAAAACGGATATTACTGTGATAAAATGTTTCAACAAGGAGTTGTCTATTAGAGAGTGAGAGAGAGAAAGTTATAATGTTTTCTGATATTACTCCTGGTTATATTCCATATCCACTAACTGCACATTATAATTTTCAAACGGTCGTGTCTGAAATCTTACATTGAATATTTGAAATCGTAAGAAATGGTCAAATATGTTAAATCTATGTGTTTGGACTAAAAATATTTTTGCCATATGCATAAGACAAAAATATGTGTTATTCAAACATTAATCTTAATAATTCTTAGTATTAATAATCAATTACATAGTAAACAATTGCATTAATAAAAAGTATGTAACGGTGAGTTTGACTTTCTATAAGTATTGTACTCAAGATTTAAAAGCAAAAATTTACTTATGCTGCTGTGTAATCAATAACAATATTTTTTTCAAAAACCAGAAATCTACTTGAAGTGTGTATGAAATTCACTATCCACTGACCATCACAACATTGTTAATTGCAATTGTGAATTTCACAATTAACGTATTTTAGTGATAACTTCTAAAAACAAATACAATTGTATAAAAATATATAAATATCGATAGTTTAATTATTGACGGCAATAATAGATCTGCATTATTTAGCATTACTTTGAATTTCTTACTTCTGATACATGAACTATTACCATTTCTCGATTAAGATGAACGCAATTAAACAACTATCGGATTTTTTTCTATTAAAGCTTCAGTTAGTTTTATGTGGCTTTTGTTCCAAACTTGAATTTCACTCAAAATAAGAGTAATTTCTTAGAAATTAGATCTTATACAGGAGTGTATTCGTATATTTCAACAAAACAGCTGAATATGTTGAAAAAAGAAAGCGGATCGCATTTAACAAATTCCTTTTATGTACGTCACTTGAATCCTTTTAATTTGAAGCTTAAAGTAAATAAAACATCCGTGTCTAAAATCGATAAAGAAAGGTGACTTTTACATTTAAAAAAATGATCTTCAATCTCTGAAAAAATAACGCTAAAATAACTACGTTCGTGTAATAGAGCGATAAATAGATGAAGGTTGCCTTCTTTGGCGATCATTTGTCAAGCTCTCGATTGTTCAGAAAAAGAAACTTTAAAAAGGAAGTCATCAGTGGAAGAATCAAGCGCATAGAGAATAGCGGTGTATTGGGGAAAAAACGTACGTTAAAACAAATATATTTAATTCAATAGGAATAAAAATGTATTACACGTGGATATTAGCTATAATTATTGTGCTTTTGTTCTTTCTGAAGTGGTAAGTAGTTGTTTGTTTTCTTTTTTTCGATCAGATAACATTCATTTGCAGTGGATGTTAAAGTTCATTTCGTTCTTTTTAATCTGATGAAATGGATTAGAAATAAAGTCATAAGGTTGCTTTGATTAGTATTTTGATTACATTTTCTCATATTTTGATTCATTAGAATGTATAAAAGGAAAGTAGCAGAAAATATTTCATGTTAAATTGTAATAAATGTATACTTTGGTCAAGAGAAGATGTTTTTATAACTTTATTGAAACTTAATAATTAAATCTTATTAAAATGAAAGGAGAATTTGAATGGAATGTTGGTTGGTGTGACAGATATTCTTCATCACCATTTCCTAACATCCAATCATTAAACTTTATAAGCCGTCAGCTCTTTCTTTTCTTTATTAGTACATTCGTAAGCGTTTCAGAAAATACCAGTGTTAGGAGTCGGTAATGTTTGTCCCTTGATTGATTTTCCTTTTTATAAGAAGTCCTTGACTATGTACAAAAAGATCGAAATATTTTTCTTGATCCTTCGCATTAAGAAAAATCGTCACTATCTCTTTTCAGGAAACCTCCTTTGGAGCTATTCACCGGAAGCAGTCTATTGTTTTGATTGTTTCTGATTTGTAATGATGAATTGAGATCTCTTCGACATTGACAACCCAATGCAACAAAAATTAAATTTTGATTTGGCCGTAAATGGCTTAGATACATCAGATCTAAACATACATACGAATCGGTAATAAGTGCCAAATTTACTTTGGCACAAATTTACAGATGTAAGTACACAATGGTAACACCAGCTTATCTTAGCAACGCCACCTGCCGTACCATTTTCATATATATCTTGAAATCCTAAACACTGCGAAAAACGGGTATGCAAAATCGAGTAGAAAGTGCTCACTTTTGAATACTTCACATACTCAAAATGGCTCCGATCCCAACGTATTCAAATTTGAGATTCGCACATACTCATTTTTAGTAACAAGCACATACTCAGAATGGCAACTTCACGTACTCACTTTTGAGTACGTCACATACTCAAAATAGTTCCTATTCCAACATACTCATATTTGAGTCTCGCACATACTCATTTTTGTACGTACTCAAAATGGAAACTTCACATACTCATTTTTGAATATAATCTTGTATCAATTATGAGTGTAGAATAGAAAAATGAGTGTCATGTATTTATTTGTGAATCTGTTACTGCATCAAATATGAGAATCAAACAATCCAGTGAGTATGTTTTGAATTTATTTTCCGATACTGTGTGTGTTGTTGTATCGAAAATGAATTTTAAACAGAAAAATATATATCAATTAAAATTTTCAGGGAGATAAATAAGTGCTCCTTTATTTGCAAGTATCATTTTCTTCATCTTATATATTATTTTACACTTTATGAAGTTTTTGTTACAAAACTTCCGATTCAAAATTCGGTTGAATCGAAGTTGGAGGGGGCCTGGCGGACTTTAACTTTCTTTTGGCGATAAATCGCTAATGTGGTTACCATGCAGGTTTGTTTATGGTAACCCTATAAAATCTGTAAAAGGGGATTCGACGCCATCTGCCATCTTCTCTCGCTTCTCATTTGAAATACCCGCCTTGGTGTCATTCTGGTACTTCATTTGCCTTCCAGGCACGACGCAATCTTTTTTTTCTCTTTCGGAAGCTCCGAGTTTGAAACACCCGCTTTGGCGCCATTCAAAAAAATCGCCAAGGGGATCCATCAAAGTTTGATTTTACCTGGAATTCTTGTCGAGCATCATCGCTGTATAGTCATCGATAAAAAAAATGTAGCAAAATGGCTCAAAATTTTAACAACACTGCTTTTTGAATACTGTAATGTTATTCTATAAAATATAAGCTTCATACACAAATATTTACATGCATGAAAATAATTTTAATGCAAATTAAAGTAAGAAGTCACTAAGCTACGATTACGATGCAATATGAATACAGACAAAAAAAACACCTGCAAAGCACAAATAACTACTCACAGAAAATCATTTTCAAATCATAAATCAGAAAATCATGATCAATAACATTTCAACAACATTTTTATATCTTAAATAAAAGAATCTTTCTGTAGTGGTGAGTGAGTCACTGGGGAAAAAAATGTAAACAAACACAGACGCGAAAATGAGTATGCGTACTTACTCATTTTAATATTCCTGTATTCTACCGCGTGTAGCGTGGTAAATACGAAATATAGTTCGAAATATTAAAGCAAACCATATTTGTTTTTGAAACCCACTTTGTAAAATACGTAGTCAGTATATAAAAGGAACTTTTATAGTCCTTATATCTGTAATAATTTTTTGAGAATGCTGATTTCCCTTTTTTTTTTTTTTTTTTTTTTTGGTTTTGAATACTTGTAATGTTCACATTCGATAAAGGTATACGCTCAAATCTGATACAAACACACTCATTTCAAAATGAGTACGTCTAGGTATTCATTTTTGAGTATTTCTTTTTTCTCCGTGAAGAACTCGTTACAATTTTTATGTGTATGTTTGCTTTAGTTGTATAGCTTACTGATTTTAAAACGGATTATGCAACTTGTGGTTGTAAAGTTTTGCTATAACATTTACTAATATTACAATTTGAGCATTACGCCGCATGAATAATTCATTCTCTGCGAGCATCTCTGTTATCTACAAACTGACATTTTTTTTATATGAAATTGTACATACATTTGAAAATGAATATACATATTTCCATAGAGGATTTCGAATATTTTGTACCATTTTTATTTAAAAAAATAATTTCAAACACACAAAAAAGCACCAAGAATTTTTTTATTCAATTTTTTTTCTTTTTTTAGTTTCGTCCAACTTTTTAATTGTGATTTCAATGAATTAAAGAATAAGTTAAAAATATGAAAAAATGAGCAAATGACGTTCAAAAAAACATGATGTGTTTTAGGCAAACCAAATATGTATCTTTTTCAAAGCAGAGACTAATATTATGAACAGTCTTTAAAAAAAAACACACTAAACAACTTTCATAATTTGTCAAGGCTTGATGGCTGATTGCTACTACAAAGGAGAAAAATTATGCAGTTAAGATATTAGTGAATTAACTTCTGAAACATAACTTTTTTTACTATGCAGTCTGAATTTTTGCAGAACTATAAGAATTCTCTAAACTTTAATTCTTATGATCCAAGTTTCATTCAAATCCGAACGTTAGTTCTGAAGATATTCAGAATTATATGATCGTTTATTAGAGAACTTTCAGGCAAACGATGAATAATGCAAAGTGATTATAAAATAATTACCTCGTTTTTAAAATACATAACTGGAAAAATGTTATTTTTTCTCTTCACTGCTAAAAAAAAGGAGCAGAAGCAGATGTTACGGATCGATATTTTGTAATATTCCGTTTTAGTCACCAAATGAATGCCGAGTGATCACCACGTTTCAAGGAACCATATTAGTTTCTGCGTCACACAGTACCTCGAAATTGCGTCTACCTATCGGATTGCTTTTTTGTGTGTTCGAATATGGGAAATGTTTCAGAATAGCGAACATTCAGAAGAAAATACGGAGCAGACCACCGGTTTCGCTAATTCAAGAATGCTGTTTGTTTGAAAGTGAGAGCACAAGTGTTTTTCATGATGTTCAGGATACGGTTTAAGCCCGGAGCAATCAACTCGCCTCACTCGTCATAACCTCGTATTCCATCCGTTTGAAGATTGGTGATTACGTCAGGAAACGTAATCAATACGAACATCAACAACGAGATGTTCCAGCTATTCTGGACAGATTTGCATTACCGTCTGTCTTGAAATCCAAAGAGGATAATATAAAACCTTTGTAACTGTTTGAAAATAAAGTTCAAAAGTTTCTCTCTCTTTTTTTTTTTTTTTAGATATTGTATATTTTCATATTTGTAATGCTTTACGAAATGTAACAAATTGAAACCCGATAATTGTCTTGTAATTGTCCAGTATTTTCCCGTTTTTCAATAATACCGTGAATAAGTGGATCAATTATTAGTTAAAATTTACCAACAGCCAGTTAAGATTCCGCGGTTTCCGATCGTAACTTTGACCTTTCACATTTTTTTTCAAGTATTGCTTCAAATTTAAAAATCAAGGGTTTCACTCTTAATGAATCAAAATATATATAAAAAAAATTAATACCTTACTATTCACTCTTGTTTTTTTGTAACTGTATTTAGCATTTCGTATTTTTTCATAATAATATTACTCCTTTCAACTTTTTAGAATTGTTAAAAAAAATATTCAACTTATGTGTGGTGTAAAAAACTGGTTCAGTCGCAAGTCAAATGTTTGTGACATTTGCTTAGCATTCGGAGATCCATTCTTTAAGCTCTCGTCATTCCAAAACTCACGAGAAAAATTGGACGAAATTTAAAATTTATTTTAATATTTGAGATGAGAAAGCAGATACGAGAAAAATTCGAATTCCGTAATGGAAAAATTCTTTAAGCCAGGTCCGGCCAACCCGCGCCCGGCAGAATAAAAAGTTAATCTTTTGATTCCGCGTCATCTGAATAAAGAGTTAAACTCTTATTGTACATAAAAGTACCAAAGAACATTCCACCATAAATTAGTCGTATTATATTTTATTACCATGGGAATATCTCACTTACCTGACTCAACTTTTATCACATTTTTTTCTTTAACCTTGTTCAGAAACAATTACAAAGTTCGTTTTGAAAAGCACACGGGCCATCTGGTGCGATCCGGTGATACACAATGTATAACTAACCTGCAAACTTACTGAAAAGCGTGAGTGTGCATTACTAGACGTAAGGAAGGAATGCGACACGCGGAACATGTGATAGTTTTAGTAGTTTTTAACATGAGAATTTAAATCGGCATCAAATTCATCATTTGCGCGACACACACACACACACACATATATATATATAATGCGGCCTGCCTTAATAAAATGTGTTTCCACAGAGGCCCGTAAAATCTTTTGGGTTGGACAGGCCTACTTTAAGTCATTTGCAGGGATACAATTTTGTTCGAAGCGTTACTATGGGCGCTATTTTCTTTTTACTTTATCATTTTTACATTAATTGTGAGTAGACTTATACTTTCAATTATACTTCTTATTACAAAAAAAATAGTTCTGTACTTTTTAAAATTTCTTTTGCAGGTATTCTTCAAGGAACGATGACTATTGGGAGAAGAAAGGTATTCCATTCGTACCTCGTACGAATACTTTCGTTATGTTCTACAAACTCAGCAAAATGGTAATTATTACTTCATTCTTATCGGATTTCGGTGCCCAAATATTTTGTACTTTGCCACGAAAATTGCCTTGTCGCAAAGTAGTTCTTTTTTTTTTTTTTTTTCGTTTCTATATAAGTTAATATTTTCGCGTCTCTTCACTCTGACAAAAGTAATTATCCAGAAAATGCTAATGTATTTTCTTTAAAAATTAATGAAGGTAAAATTAGTCTTTATATGAATGAATTATACAATGCGTACTACCTAATCTTTACAGTTTCAGACACAAATCTTAACCTTATTTTTGCTTTTGTTAAACTCTTGAGGTTAACTAAAGAACTATTTATTTTCATTAATTTTTCTGAAAGTGTTTTTCAAATTTTTTTTATTTATTACATTTAATGTCACCTCTTCTGTGTACTTTTACTAAGTTCTAATAATCGAATAATTGCTTAACTATGTTAGGTTCAGTCTAATTAAAAGAGTTCATAGTTTTTCTATTCTCTAGTTTCTGTTTGAAGAATTATTTGAACTCGATTCTTACCTTGGATATTATTTTGTCTAAACATCTTTTTCCATCTCCTATAATGTAATCAAGTTACATATATATATATATTTCGGTGAAGCTCTCAGCAGCATCACAACAAAATATTTTCATCAAACATTTTATAATATGTTTTTGATATGTTTAAGTACTTTTTGTAAAGAGGAATATTCACGGGATTGAATTACTCATTAGATATGTTATGACATTATTACTTAGTTCTAAAATGTCTATTCGCGCTTTGAGTGCGCTATACCAAACGAATCA
>BMAW01098757.1:21144-80194 GCA_019974015.1 Nephila pilipes | reverse complement strand
CACTGCCCTCCTCGATACGGGATCCTCGAGTTGTTTACTGAAAGAATCAGTTGCAGCCAACTTAGGGTTAAAAATTTCCCCCTGCAAGACGAATATATTTTCCTTCGGCAATCAGTTAAACCCGGTTTCCCAGAGTTTAGGGGCGACGGTAATAGATTTCCAGATAGAGGATGTCGTGGGAAGGGATATTTATGTTCTAATCGTTCCGGACTCAACGCAACCAGTAGATCTAATAGTTGGTCGTCCATTTCTAGATCTGTCTTACATTGCGTATGCTAGAGTGGGCGAAAAGTTACACATCGGTTATGCAAAAGATTATCCATTTATAAATTCAGATTATATTGACGTTGCTAATAATAACCAACCCGAACTTTACAGCGTTAGTTCAAATGAAGTAAATATAAATCGAAGTCCAATAACTTTGGAACAAACAAAATTTGATAAAAACTTAACGGAAAAACAGCGACAAGATATTATTCGCTTATTGAATGAGTTTAGAGATTGTTTCGCATTAAATATATCGGAGTTAGGATGCACAAACCTAATGGAAATGGATATCAAGGAAATTGAAGGCTCAAAGCCGGTATGTATGAAGCCCTATCAAACAAATGCCGCCGAAAGAGCAGCTATTAAAAATATCGTAAGCGAATGGAAAGAAAATGGCATAGTCACAGAAACACGTTCACCTTATGCTAGCCCTGTTCTACTTGTACGGAAAAAGACGGGTGAAAATCGCTTAGTCATTGATTATAGACGTTTAAATAGCCAGACGATAAAAGATAAATTTCCCCTACCAAAAATAGATGATTTATTAGAACAATTATACGAGTGCAATCTATTTACAACATTAGACTTAGCACATGGTTACCTCCAAATACCTTTAACAGAAGAAGCAAAATTAAAAACCGCATTTATTACTCCAGATGAAACCGGACAATTTGAACGAATGACATTTGGCTTAACTAACGCCCCTGCAGAATTTCAAAGATTAATGTACCATGCATTAGGAAACTTATGTAACAAAGACGTTTTATGTTATCTTGATGATATCTTAATCCCGGCGAAGACTTGGCAAGAAATGATCGAGAAATTGATTAAAATATTTGAAGCCTTGCGCGCAGCCAAATTAACTTTAAAGTTATCGAAATGTGAATTTGCAAGACCGGAAGTGGAGTATTTAGGATTTGTTATTAACAGACATGGAATTAAACCAGGAACAAGGAAGGTGGAAGTAATATCTAAATTCCCTCAACCGAAAAATTTGCATGAAATTAGACGTTTTCTCGGAATAACAGGTTTTTTTAGAAGATTCATTCGGAATTACGCGTTTAAGGCCAAACCATTGACTCAATTGACAAAGAAAAATGTAAACTTTAAGTGGGAAAAAGAGCAAGAACAGTCGTTTATTACATTGAAAAACGAATTAGTAAAACAGCCCATCTTAGCCCTTTACAACCCCGAAGCAAAAACTGAAGTTCACACGGATGCGAGCGCGGATGGAATTGCTGGCATATTACTGCAGCTTGGAAGTGATGATAAGTGGCATCTCGTTTATTGTGTTAGTAAGAAAACTACTGAGGCTGAAAGAAAATATCATTCAAGTAAATTAGAATTAATGGCGATCGTGTGGACATTAGAGCGACTCAGACAGTTTCTTTTAGGTATAAGCTTTACAGTTGTAACCGATTGTCAGGCGTTGATTTATATGAATGCGAAGAGGTCAAATAATCCTCAAATTGCACGATGGAGCCTTCTTATACAAGAATATAGCTTTGAAGTTAAGCACAGGCCAGGTGTTAAAATGGTTCATGTTGATGCAATGAGCAGAGCTCCTGTTTCGGAATCAGACGACACTATGACAAGTCTCATTGAGAGAAAGTTTGAAGTATATCTGACTTTGAGTGAAGATGAACAAGTTCTGATTATTCAACATGCTGACAAAGATTTAAGAAAATTAATAGAAATTTTTAAAAAGGAAGAGTATGAGAGAACTACCGAAGAAAAAAACAGATGATAAGCAACTATGTTTTCAAAAGCAATAGATTATACAGAAGTGTTAAGGAAAAGGGAAAGGAGAAACTACTTTACGTAATTCCAAAAAGTATGAGGAAAAGCACAGCAGTTAAATTTCATGATCTGATGGGACATTTTTCAGTTGATAGGACAGTGAACAAGATAAAGGAGTTGTACTGGTTTCCATACATGAAACGATATTTAAGAAGACATATATCTATGTGCTTTGAATGTTTAGTTAACAAGATTCCAGGAGGTAAACAGCAGGGATTTTTACACCCAATTAAGCCGGGGAAAAGACCTTTTTCACTTATACATATAGATCACCTGGGACCGTTTGTGAAAAGTTCTCGAGGTAATCAAGATCTATTGGTCATCATTGACAACTTTACGAGATTCACCCGACTTTATCCTGTTAAGAATACTTCCTCTCAAAACGTACTAAAAGCCTTGAAAAATTTTGTCACAGAATTCGGATTACCTGATAGAATCATCAGTGACAGAGGTTCATGTTATACGTCGCGTCAATTCGAAGAGTATTGCCTCGATAATGGAATAAATCATACGCTGAATTCTACACAACACCCCATGGGAAATGGAATGGTTGAACGAGCTAACAGAACTATCCTCTCTACTATAACAACAGCGATGGAGGATACCAGTCACAAGGATTGGGACTTGAAAATAAAAGAAACAGAAAGGAATTTGAACAATGCCGTCAACAATACAACTGATAAGACTCCATTCGAAATGTTACATGGATATTCTCCGAGGTTCAATGATGGTCTACTTCGAAAACTTGCAGATGAGGATGCTGAAATGTGGAATGACCCAAAAGAACTCCAAAGTGAAACGCGTGGTGTGATTGAAAAGAAGCAACAAAAAAATGAAGGAATATTACGACAAGAAGAAGTGTCGGACTGTAACCTTTGATCCAGGAGAGATAGTGGTTGTTCGACGTCCAGCAAAACCAACAGGGGAGCCTACCAAAACCCAAGCGAAGTACAGAGGGCCGTTAATAGTAACTGAAGTACTCCCAAATGACACCTACAGAGTTACTCAACTGGAGGAAAGGCAGAAAGGCCGATTCTACACAACCACAGCTCACGTCAGTCAGCTCAAGGCGTGGAGAAACCATCACGGGGATGATGAAGACGACGACAACTTTTCAGACCCCCAGCAGTGTTTAGATGAAAACAAGGAAGCCTGCGGCTTGACGCAGCGAAAGAGAGAGAAAAGCGGCAATGCTACTCAAAGACCACAAACACGTTCGTTGACCAAGAGGGAGCCCCTCCCCCCTTCCAAGGCCATATGAACACTAGACTCTCCCCTACCAAGGACTGGGGGTTAACCCCCTAGGAGGAGAGACATACAAATAGACAACGAACGATGACAGAAAATTACCCCCACATCTTTAAAGAGAGGCCGGAGGAAGAAATTGCTGATTGGTGAGATGGTTTTAATTTCTCAAAATTATTTTTTTATAATCAGAGATTTTAATTTCAAAAAGGAACTATGAACTCTTTTCTTTTTCTGGAATTTATTGTGAAAGTTCATGTGTGTGTTTCTGTTCTGCATTAACTTAATGGTCCTTACCTGAATTTAATATTTGTAAAGTATTATTTTGATTAATTATAATCATTTATGAAACAAAAAATTATATTTGTTAGAATTTAATAAATTCCTAAAATTGTGTTTTAACGATTGTATAATGTTAAAGAATTTTTTTTTTCTTTCTGTGTGAATCATTTTGAGACTTTGAAGTCTGTGAAAATCAAACATTTCCTATACATATGATAATTAATAATCTAAAAGTTATAAGTTCGATATTTTGACATGTGAATTTTATATTTCGAATGATTTGCAGATAATGAAGTAATTCTGTTTTCATCAAGGAAAAATAATATTTTAAATTGTAGGATAACTAAGATTTTTTTTATAAGCTTTAAATTAGAATTACTACTTGATAGGAATGAAAGATAATTTGTAGTGAAATGTAGATATAAGGGTGATCATGTAAAATGATTTGTGTATGATTATTGATATTTGCTATTTTAAGTATTTGAGGAATTTAAGTATTTCAGGAATTTAAACATTGATATTTTGTGTATGATTATTGATATTCGATATTTTAAGTATTTGAGGAATTTAAGTAATGATGTTTGTGTGTAATTATTGATATTTGCTATTTTAAGTATTTGAGGAATTTAAACATTGATATTTTGTGTATGATAATTAATGGTTTTAAAGTGTATCAGTTATTAATGATTTTTGTGTTAATTGGAACTGCACAATTGGGACAATTGTATATCAGGATGGCCGAACTGTTAACTTTCCTACTTAGAGCCTGCCTCTAGAGGGTGTTCATTTGTAAAGGGAGAGAGTGTGATGTCACACGATCCCCTCAGTCGGGACCTGACCGAATCTCCGAGAGGAGCTGTTGTAAACGAGCGGTAGTAAGAAGAATAAATATTGTTGTTGTTATACAACCCGATGTGTTTTTTTGTCTAAGGACAACCGTGAACTGAAATCTGAAATGATGATGATTAGTAGTTAGTTTTAGTAGTAGTTAGTGAGTGAACAGTTTATAATATATCACTAAATGTGTATTCTTTTCTCTGTTACCCCGATTAATTTCTGTTCTTTTAATTTTCCTTAGAATATCGCTGAAGCCACAAAAACTATGATAAAGAATTATGGACGCGTGGTTGGGTAAGTACCGTGGAATTTGTATTTATTTATTATGCAGCAATAGTTCTATACTTTCTTACAAAAGTTTTTTCCTCCAAAAATTATAATTCGATATGTCCGCATTTCATGGTCTACAAGACAGCAAAGGTTGTCATATTTCACGATGTCACTTGTTTTCGCAGATCGTTTCAGGGAAGCGAACCGACTGTTATCGTCACAGATCCAAATCTCCTGCGTGATGTCTTTGTCAAGGACTTCCACGTGTTCCCTTACAGGAGAGTAAGTTTTGATTCATTTTCCTCAAATTAATAAAATACAGAATCTCACATGACATAAGATGTTAATTAAGCAGAAGTGTAAAATTACTGTATTTCAACCTGTATATGGAGCCCCTGACTGTTTGGGCATAAAAATATGACGAATTTCATCATTTTTTTAAGATACAATTTTTTTTTTATTCGTCATATGAACCATTAAACTCACGTGTCTCATGCATCCCAATAAACTACTTCAATTAGTTTATTATCATCATCAGAGCAATTCTCATTGTAAACCATATCTTTCCGTCTACATCGTTGCTTATGACGTACTTTTTGAAGACACAATCTCTATCGCAACATGCCACGAATTCTCCATTCATTTGCATATTTCACTAATTGTTGGCTTCCTGACCTCACGGTTCACTTGCGATATTATACGATTAATTTATGAAGACTCGAGTTTCAAGGAACTGAAAAAATTGTTCATATCTTTAGTACTAACAATGTACAAAGAAACCTTTCACATTGGAGCCCAGTTTTTTTCTTTTCTTTCTTTCTTTTTTTTTATCCAAGAGATTTTTTTTATAAAGATGAAAATACGTGAACAATCGATGAAAACATTTTTGCACAGTGTGAAGAAAATAGAAAGAAGAATATATTAATTGTAAATATTCTTGCAAAGAGATAATCACTAGAAAAATTTTAAAAATGAGGAAATATTCTTTACTGTTTTATCACCTGAGTCTTGCGGATAAATATCGTTTAGATGTGCCAGAAGTATGAACTTCTTTACATTTTGAATAACTTAACTGAAGATTATATAACAATAAAAAAACAACTTCAAAAAACCTCTAATAATAAAACATTCACTGAAGAAAAAGAGATGGAAGTTTAGAATCATAAAATAATTTAAAATGTTAAAGGTATCCTTTATTCTTTGTTTGAAAATAAAACAAATCACATTCCTTCGTTATTAATGAAAAAAACTTCCCTTTTAAGCTGTAGGGGCAATTTTTTGTGTGAAGATTCAATTAAATTCATTAATGATTTTGTACGAGACCATACATTAGTGTATTTAACATGCTATTGAATTAAGTTTTTTTTTTCTGCATCTCTCTCTGTTTTTGGTACAATATTGGAATGTTGCAAACATACAAAGAAAAGGTGACATTTCAAATACATATTTGGTTTCAATTCCATTTTTATTAGGTCGTGTAATACGAAATGTCGAATTATTAAAAAAAAGTTTATTTATTTTTAAAATTCAACTAAGCATTTTATTAATCGCTATTGGCTTTAGAGCACCATTGCCAATGAGTTTCCAAGTTCATTTCTTAATGAGAAATCATTGGAGGACACAGTCTGTGAAGGATACTTAGACTAAAGTCTTTTTTCGAGCGTATTGCTTCAAATGGCGAAATAAAGGATAATCCGCTGATCAGATGATTTTGGAGGATCCAGTTCTTTAATTCATTAATCGCTTGCGGTAGCTGTGCATTATCATGAAGGAGAATCCCTTTGGTCAAGTTTTATTTACATTTTCACAGCAACATGACTATGTACTTGTTGCTTACATAGGCTTTCAAAACAAAAATTAGAAACTTCCTCACTCTTAAACCACTGTCGCTTTCTGTTGTCACAGAAAATCCATTTTTTATTGCCCATTCTTTCTGGAAAGGATGCTCTGTTGCTCTTAAGCGAACTGCAAATTTAAATATTCTCTCTTTCTCTCTCTCTCTTTCTTTCTTTCTCTCTCTCTCTCTCTCTCTCTCTCTCTCTGTGTGTGTGTATTTGCTATCGCTCAGTTCGTGTGGAATCTATTTATTAACGTTTTTTCAATGTTCTTATGATTGTTGACGACAGTAAAACTATAACTTTCAAACATACGTGTAACCAATTTAGCAATCAGTTTGCGGATTATATAATATCCGACATTTCATATTGCACGATCTTATTGGTTAATGATGCTGCGTTTACTTGCCAGTTTGTTGATAAAACATGCACTAATTTGAAATTAATTAGGTATATTAAAATTTATTTTCTCTATTTCATAGATAATGAAGACTTACGATCCCATTGCAGACGCTATGGTTTCTTTGATGACTGGAGAAGATTGGAAAAGGGTTCGGACCATCATTACGCCTGCTTTCACCTCTAAGAGAATGAGACAGGTATGAAGATTCTTTCTTATCGACGTACGGTTATTTTTAATCTATATTGTTCCTATTTTTTCCAAGTTTATCATCAGTCATAAATAGATTCTTACACGTTTCATTTATTTGAAAATGTTTCACCAGAATGTTCTGAAAATATCTTCCAAAAATGCAGTTCCTAGAGCGAGTTTTTTCTTACTACTTGTGATAAAGTAATGGGTAACACTTTTTTTTTGTTTATATTTAATTAACACACGGATTATAAAAATCTAAACTTCGATATCATTTCTAATTAACTGTAATTTATTCCATCTCACAAAAAGTTAAGGATATATCAGAAATAGCCTTAAAAATCTAATTGTACTACGTAAATTTAATCCTTTTACACAGTTCTAAATAGAATTAAAATACATTAATTGCAAAATGTATCTTCAACAAATGTTCTTAGATTAATTATATATACGCATTTCTCAGAGTACTTATAATGAGGATATAAATGCACACCCAAACATACAAGCACACATAAACTGACACATACATTGTTTCGGGGGGTTAGAAGATATGTTCTCGATTCCTACGGATCGCTTTTTGTTACAATATAATGAACAAAATACATGTTACTAAACTGTATCTAAAGCTTGGTAATGCAAATAGTCTTTTTGTAGATGAAAAACTAAGCTTTCGACTCATATCTAATCACTTAATTTTAGATGGCGTCTATTATGAACGATTGTTCCAAAACTCTTGTGGAAATGTGTGAAAAGCACTGCAAGAAAGAAAATCCTGTTGATGTGAAAGGGTAGTTTTTTTAATCTTATTTCCTTACATTTTGATTTCTTAGTAAATCGATTTATCAATTAAATATGTGTAAAAGCTGTATATTCTTGTATATATGAATGTCCCTAGTTAATTTAGCTCTTACACTTAAGGGAAACAGTCTTTTTGAAAATAATAACTCACAATCAGCAACAACTCTTTAATCTGGCCGTTCAGGACCACGGCTGAGCCGGATTAGGAATTTTTCCGTTTTATCAAGCATCAACGCTGGTGTCCAAATTTACGATCACATATACGTTTTTCACAATGTGATTCAAAATTACTACCAGAAAAACTGATAAAATTTGTATATAATACTTTTTGAAGAACGAGTAGCATCCAGTTCGGAAAAAATGGTGTTTAGCGTTAGTTTTGTAGCACATCGTGAAATTATACTGTTTAGGCATCTGGAATTTTTATCTGCAGCGTGTGTGCTGCGTATATTGCATTAAAAAACCCTCCATTGATCTGATTGTAGTGAAAAGGAGTTTTCATAATCGCTTAGATAATTCGATGAGATGAAGAGCCATTGGCAGGCTTGAAGCTGAGCAGTCTCAAGAGCAGGTGGCTCGATAGTTACAAGTGACATCAAAAGTGATACCCAGATTGGGGAATCAATTCCAAACAAGTAGTTTTATCATCAGGACATTTATCCAAAGTCGTTAAGAAACCATGTTATATGCACAAGATAACTATCATTATTAAGTGCACGACGACATAGGTAGACAATGGTTTCAATGCCTTCTCGTGCCCTTGATGTTGCATCTGGAGCAAGAATATTCAAGCAAATAGTATGCAGACGACTTGTAGGGAGGGCCCATTTCACCTGGTGTCCAGTGATTTCTCTCTATTTGAGAATATTGCACAGGAGAGCCCATTTGTCTTGAAGCCGAACACACTATTCTTGGACATACCAAGAAAGAGGAGGTATTATTTTCAATGATGAGTCGAGATTCAGCATATAGAGTGATTATTGGTGAGTTATTATCTGTAGAGTACGTGAATCTCAACTAAAAATAAATCGAATAGTTTGGTGGCAGAGGAATCCTTATTTGAGGCGGCATCATGCAGTGCAGTCGTTTAATATTGTAGGTTTTTGATGCATGAAGTGTCGCCAAACAGCGCCATAGGGATGAGGTACTTGAAGTCTATGTGTGGTTTTTCTGGTGTGCTGCAGGCCCGGACTTACTTTTTATGAACGATAATGCGAAGCCACACAAAGCTCCCACACTGTTGAAAATTTCTTGAAGAGAATATTCGTCAAATATTAGCCCGCTAAGTCTCTGGATCTCAATTCTAAAGAATATGTTTGGGATGGTCTAGGAAGATCCATTGCATAGCATCTCCCCTCATCCCAGGATCTTCCATGTATTAAAACCCATGCTTTTACAAGAATGAGGTTTATCATCGCAAGCATTTCTCGTTAACAGTATGACGGTATGTTATGAGGTTTGTAAAATAATACACCGTGTCCATGCTTCATATTATATAGACCTGTACAAAAATTATATACTGCATTATTTATACTATATATTGCATTATGATTTGAGGGGTTTTGATATAACATGTATTTCAATTAACAATTTACCTCAATTCAATATTCTTATGTTGCAATATTCTTTCTGCCATAGTAATATGTCTCTGTACTATATTTTGTTTCAATAAACCAGCTAATTTCTCCAGTTATATCAGATTTTATGTTTGTGATCTTAATTTTAAACACCAGTGTAGGTTTAAAGGGAATATCAAAGGTAAATCATTCTAGATGAAATTTTTAATGATTAAAACATATATTTAGTATACTTATTCGCATTATGAGTAAGCATATTATAAACTACTTCTATAGCATGAGCATTACTGTTTGAAGAATATCTGATATCCAGTTGCTTCCATGATTCGCATCTCTTCTTCAAAAATTGTTGCAAATTATACTAAAACTTGTGAGTTCTGATGAGTTTTATTTTGTTAGATTCGAGAAATTTTATAAATGTAAAAGAAGCCTGTAGCCAGGAAGCTGTAGCTTCAATATCTCTAGTTTTTACTGTAACTGATAGTCACATGCTTACGCTAATTAACGCTTTAATAACTACTGAGCTTAAGGAATATTTTACTACAAAGTATATTGTATGTACACAGTTGTAGTATTATGCAAAAGAGGTATGTAACCCTCTAGGACACTGTACTGAAATGAAAACTGAGAATTAGGATAAATACTGAGCAGAAATGCAACCGGAGCTTCGTATCCCCCTGGCGGTCAAATCAACAAATGGCCGAAAATTTGGGTGTTGGTTGAAAAAGTCTGGTAAAACGAATGAATCCGAAAATGAGGCGCTGGATTGGTTCCGTGATAATAGAATGTGCACAAACCACCCAATGCGTTATTAAAGAGAATTTACTGTTATATTTATTATATTCCCGATTGGGAGACCTAATATAACAGATTATCCGAATGTGTGGGAAATTTTAATAAAAAGGAAATATTAATCAGTTTTTGACGATTGATTAATTTTACTTGTTAAATGATTTCTAAAAAAATTAAATACTTCTTATTTTAAATTTTTCTATCAAAGCTTTTGTATCGTTTCAATCTGATTATAGTTAAGGGAAAATTGATTTGGTGATGTATTCTTCCATAACATTCCTCAAATAACAAAGCCTACTTTTCATGCAGAGCATTCGGTGCTTACACAATGGACGTCATCGCTAGATCTGCGTTCGGTACTAAAATCGAATCTCACAATGATCCCGATAATGAATTCGTCAAAAACGTGAGGAAGAATTTCTCCGATTTCACCATCCCCCGCATGATGTTTGCATGTAAGTATTTATGAGGGTATCTTCATTTTTTTGTATTATACTTGATTAGTGCTAGAACAATGTATTTCAATTGCTGTTAAACAGCTGTACAACACATATTAGGAGATAGAAGGAAAAAAAATCTTTTTAAAAGTTATGCATTTTAATTCTTGTTTTGCAAAACTACATAACTTTCAAAATACTCTCCATTATAATTTGATACGTTTGCCCAATCAGTGATTCCATTGTTGAAAACATTTCGATACTCATTTTCAATGATAGCTTCCTCTTATTTTTTTGACGATGTGTCCTTTCATAACTTTTCATGCTCGGAAAGAAGACGCGGAGCAAGATGAGGTGAGTTAGTTGCGTGGGGCAAACGAGTCATGCTATTTGTGCTCTAAAAATGGGGCGCTGGAACTATTCTTTTTGCTGGCCGGTTAGAAACTCTGCCCAAACTCGGTAACCACCCTTTTCATTTCCAAACCTTCTGTTAATATTCGTTGAGCCAAGCTCCAAGACAATTCAATCAACTCTACCATATATTAAATGGTCCGCCGGGTTTCAAGCACAAGTTCACAAATTTTCTCGATATTTTCGTTTGTTCGGACAGTTCCAGAATGATATTTGATATCAATCGATGTGCCTTCATTTTTGAAAAGAAGAAAACCATACTTGAGTTTTTCCAAAGGGGTCAATGCGGTCATCTTTGTAAGTTATTTTCAACATCACGATCATTTCTTCCACGCAGGAAATAATATTGAACAACCACATGATGTTGATTTAAATACGTCATGAAAAGTGAAGAGAGAACAAAACAGCTGCGGCCAAAAATATTTACTTCGAGGGAAAGATTCAGTACTCTTTGTACTTTCCTCAGAGATGCTACAACAGTACTAAAATCGCAAAAAGTTGCTAGACACGTTCTTAGTGGGAGAAATACGTATTACGCAAGCTCTGTTCAGCGCAGCATTATTCTAGAAGATCTTGGTTACCTTTCGAATGTTATAAACGTCATTTTAAAAAAAAATTGATTTAAGCAATACAGTTAAAAACCGCCTTTTCAGGCGGATGGTTTTATTTGCAAATATTGTTTTACTAGTACATTTGAAATATACCAAAATATACAATGTATAACAAAAAAAACCCGACATACCAATAAGGAGTAGTCCGATTGCGATAAAAATTGTTAGATTTGCAGAACTTACATAGAAAAACAAACAATTAAAATTTCAAAGCAATAGAATTATTTATTTCAGAGTTTGGCTGTTACAAAGGGAGGAATTCAATAAGATATTAGTCCACTTCTGGCCTGGATGTAAGCTGTCACCTGAAGTGGGATAGACTATTATAGTTTCCGGATGGTGTCCTGAGGAATTTCGCTCCAAATTGTCTTCAGCTGTTGGGTTAAATCATCAGCATTCCGGAATGGTTGGAATAGCCTTCCCATTACGTTCCAAATGTACTCTATGTGAGACAGTTCAGGCGACCAAAGAGCCAAATAATTCTAAGAAACGCTTGCAGACAATTAATAGTAACTCGTGCCATGTGCGGGCGGGCATTATCTTGTTAAAAAAGTAACATCCTGGGTGTCGCAAAAGGAACGGTAGCACAACCGGTCGTAGAATGTCGTCTACGCATCCCTGCGCTGTGAATATGCTAGGAATGACTACTAAAGGGGTCTAGCTATCAAAAGAAATGACACCCCAAACCATAACGCCCTATTGTGGGCCTGTGGGACATACCATAGTAAGGGCAGGATCCCCTCGCTGCCCTGGACGCCTCCAGAGACGCCTACGGTTGTCGTCAGGACACGTTGGAAACGGAACTCGTTGCTAAAGACTATGCGTTCCCAGTCTACACATTTCCAAGGTGATTGAGCTCGACACCACTGTAATTGGACTTGTCGGTGTACAGGCTTGAGGGGTAAGGGGCATAACGGTCGGTGCAAGAATATATTCCGCTCTCTCAATCGTCTGTTGAGGGCATGTTGGATACATGTGCGCAGGACATACGGTGGATATTTGATAACGACGAATGCGGTTCTGTAACAGTTGCTCTGACAATCGCTCTGTCTTCCCGTTCTGTTGTGGTCCTCGGTCGACCGCAGCCGTTCTGAAGCTGATATCTGCCATCGTTAACCCATTCTTGCTAGTCTAATCGCCGCATCGCTTCGACCCAGATGTTGAGAGATTGCTCGATTCGTCCAACCATTCTGATAACACGATCTCTTTCAAACTCTAATATATGCACGTAATGTGCACGAATTCTTCGGTAAGGCCTTTTTACAGCCTACGTAAGATATCCTCAATCGAAATGCAACCGAAATTTTAATCATTCGATTGAGAATCTCTCCTTATATCCACTTGCTTAATGCGCAGTTCCGATGAGCTGGAGTTCTCGATATTTATTCATTAGACATCAAAGTTTAATCATTTGCATGTTTGGTCCTAGTGTCTTTCCATATGAAATGTCTTTCCAATCGTGAAACTCCTTCTAGGTGCGTCGTTTGTTTTGTTATAGAGAGTGTGCATTTTTCATAACTTCCATTTTCATGTATAGCTTCTTTAAACTTTACCTGTTAAGGAAAGTCTTCCAATTGCTATTTCGTGGTGCATCATAATGTGAACAGCACCTTTTGTTCCAAAAACACAATGTGTACTGGAGATATTTATCAATTATAATACTAAATACAGCAAAAAAGTAGCTTTCGATAATGGGAAAGAAGGGTAAAGAAGTTTAATTTACGGAATGCCTTTCCTACACGAAGGAAATACTTTTTCATTACAAGTATGAAATTAAAATTTAAATTATTCAAAAGTTCCATGATTGCTAAAAATTTAATATCAGAAAGTTAAAATTAAAAAGCTTTAGTTTAGAATGCTGCTGTTTTTTGAGTTCATTGGTACGCTGAGTGCTCAACAAAAGGCTAGTCACTCGCTGTTTTATCAGTTGGGGCCTATCATCATAGTTGGACCACGACAAGATGAATCCTAACTCCGTCTTCCCGGTAAATGAGTTCATTTCTCCTCGGGGAGAAACGGAGAATTTTATATTACGTCTGCCAGCTGTAAAATCTGTAATCTTATTCTTCAAAGATTTAAACCGAAACCCTAGTAAACCGAAATGTTATTCCATGCTTAACGAATATGAGGTAGTAGAAAAATTGAATGCCACGTGACACGAGAGGAGCTAGAACTTTTTCTTTTGAACCCGTCTATGCTATTTGTTTGAAAGTCCTTCAACCAGATTTTCATCTTTGTGGTTGGTGTGTACTCTGTCTTGCTCCCTTTAGAGCAAACAGTTCTACCGTCCTATTCGGTAGATTTTCATAAACCTAAAGTGATTTACAAGAAATATCTTGTCTTCTAACTTACAGACACCTGTTAAAATATAATAGCTGTTTTTCATAATCGCTAAAAATTATTAAATTGGGAGTGGAATCAGTGCACACAATGTAGTCACTCTGTCAATAATTTAAATATTTATATTTGTTATCAAATATAATTATACAAAGGCAAATAATTTATAATTTTGACAATTATAATAATATTTAAAAATTGTCAGTTTACTTTTAAATTTAATTTATATATTTTGAGCTGCAAAGTAATACAAATGCTTTGTTAATTTTTACCAGTTATGTTTTTATGTAAAATATTGGCCTCAATATTATTAGAGGGAAGTCACACTGAAAGGAAATCCTATAATTTATGAAATTTAAAATATATTGGAATTAATTCACTGGTAACATTTACTCATATATTCAGTTGTTTCCGTGGAAACTAAAACATTATTGTTCATTAGCTTCTATCTTTTGTATTAACACCATAATAACAGTTTCTTCTGATAATATTTATTAAATCGATGAAGTAACAATCATGTGTTATTTTTTCCGAATTAAATTTCGAGTTCAATAAAATTAGTTCATTTCTGGAATGAAATAAAAAAAAAACCCATTATTTTCTTCTTGGTTTATAGATATTAGTTACCTTTGTATATGTTCTACCTTTAAAATTTTCATTTAAAATGCGTTTAGTGTTTGTTCCCGGCTGGATTCTGAAATGGGTACCTTTCAAATTAAATCCCATGATCTTCGATAAGGATAACTTCTTCAGAGACGTCACCAGGAGTGTCATCAGACAGAGAAAGGAGACAGGGACGGTAAGTTCAATACAATTTTTGCATCATTCTCATTCCGTAATAAGATAATGATACTAATTGTTGCCTCATTGTTATAAAGAATATAGTGATCAGAAGTACTTTTTAACTTATGCAATTCTTGTATCAGAATTAAATAATAATAATAAATATGAATAGCACTATTTTTACAATATTATAATATCTCATTACAGCGATACAACGACTTTTTGCAAATGTTGATGGACATTGTGGATGAAACCGACCAAAACGAGAATCAGGAATCTATCGAAGACGAAACCGATCGCTTTGGAAGCATCACGAACAGTGAAATGACGCCTTCTAACAACAAGAACAAAAGTTAGTTGATTATTAGAATCAAATTTGCTGTTGATAACATTTATACGTTAAATCAGAAACTGTGGAATAAGTCATGGTAATAATTGTAACAGTTGTTGTAACTTAGAGAATAATTATCCCCGCCGATTTTATATATTGATTTAGATATTTAGATTGCTAATGTCGTTTATTAAAACATTTTTCAGTTATTTTGACTAATTAACACTAGGTTGGCTAATAAGTCGGTTATCTGATCAAAATGGCGCGTATACTATCTCAATCTCAGAAATATTTTTTTTTATTTTAGATTAACTCATTGTGAATCAAAAGTCATTTAACAAGTTAAAATGTGAATAACCTTTAATGAAAATTATTGTTATTTTTTTGTAGTCAAATGGTTGGTTGATTTTATTAACGTCGCATTAGAAGCAACACGAGGGCTATTTGCGAAGGTCCTCGTAATTTTGAACCTCGGTCAAGTGACGAAGACGACATCTGAGCTGGCACTCCTCTCCCCTAATTTGCATACCACGCCAGCAGGAGGACTTTGGGCCTCGACAGATTCAACGTGCATCACCCCTGACAACACAGTAGGTCTGAAATGAAATGAAATAGAAAGAATAGAAGAACTAGTTATAAGCAGAGACTGAGTTTTCAGTGCTCAGTGAGCTACAATGTTCATCTAGATTTCCTTTATTTCATGTTATAGTATATTAAGTGACAAGCTGACACAAGCATCAGTAATACGTATTTCAATGCAACCCAAGTTACATTATGCGACCCTCTCTACCAACACTGTAGGATTTTAAATATCCTACAGTGTTAGCAGAGCGGTCGCATTTATCCGATGTTTGAGGTATCCCTACAGAAAAAAGTTCATTTGGGTTAAGTCAAGTGAGTTTGAAGGTCATTATATGCAACCACTGTACCCAATGACTTAATGCGGAGATATCTCCACTAGGTACTGCTTTGCTATTGTTGTCTTATGCGATGGGGTGCATCATGTAGGAACCATACGTACGTAACGTGTAGGATTTCTCAGCACTCAATAATGAGTGTTTCATCAGTCGTGCATTTTATTACGTGAAACGCCTGCTTTATCACACATTGTACCACTGATCAACGGCGCCACATATATTTTGTTTGAAAAGATTGTTCTTCCTGCCTGAGTTTTTTTGACATCATATATTTGAAATATTTTGACCGAATAAACGCGCGTTTTACCCATTCTCTTCTCAGCCTTATTACGCTCAAAGCATCCTTCCATTTTTATAGAGGATGTTTTACAACTTTAACTTTTTTTCTCGTATTTATTACCAAGATTGAAACGCTAACCGATCTCTCAACCATAGCTGCTTTACTACAACCACGCTTGAGACAATTGCCCTTCTCAAGTTAAATTGGATGTGCAAGACTTAACCCTTTCGGGAAGGCATGCTTTGGCGTAGAACGTTCCCTGGGGACGGAGGAAAATCGAAAAGAGCTGTCACATGGTTTTGTGTTGCCAAGCCTTTTACTTCAGAAAAAAAAATCATTCAAAAAAAGTTTTCGACCTAATGTTTTAATTTTTGCTAAATTTTTAGATTATTAATTAAGTTGTAATATATTTTAAAATAAGTAATTTTAATAATCTTTTTCCTTTAATTATGAAAAGTGTATGTGAAGAAGTGCTTACTGTGATAAATAATTTTCAGAAGCACTATTGAAATTATTCCAAAGTTTTAGTTACTGATTGTACAGTTTTAAAAAGAAAGAAATGAAACATACATTGCAATAACCATAGCAAAACCATTCGGTTAAAAACTAGAAACACAAATCAAATGGAAGTTTAAAGAGCGTTGTTCAGTTTGATTACATTACGCTTTCCTTCCTCCCCACAACAGCTGAGAAAAATACTGAATTAAGATAAATTGTGATCAAAATGAAGGTCAAAATCTTAAGACCTTCGAAGAAGATTTTTTTAAAAAAAACTGAAAAAATAAGTTTTGATATGCATTATACTATAATATATGGTTAAAAACTTAAAATACAATGTAAAATTTGCATAAATTAATAATTGTTTTAATATTTCAGCTAAAAAAATACATAAAAATAGCAGTAAAATGGCACTTGTGCAAAACACCAAAACTGAAATTTAAATAGAGATATTTCAATTCTGCAAATTTTATTATGATGAATTGAGTCTAATATAGAATTTGTACCTCTATCACAATTATAACCTGTAAATTAAATATTTATAGGAAGTTGTACTTTAACATGCAGAAAAAACGTACAAATTTGTGATAAGTTATGACTTTTATCATCAATAAAAGGCAAAGTAATCGCATTATAAGAATAGGAGAGGTTCAAGTCCTGAATTCACTTTCATAGAGTATTTCATGAAAGTTTCATAACATTACATGCATAACCTTTTTCAATACGATGTTTTGCGCTGAAGCAAAATATGAAAATCTTGATTTTGAGAAAAAGCTGAAAATACATTTCAACCCAGAAACTAACATAATAAAATAAACATTTAACATTAAAAGGCCCCTGATTTGTAAAGTTCACTACCTGTATTACTTAAATAAGTTATCTTTTTCTTCCTGATGGTCTTTAAAACTTTTCTACGCTTACATTTAACAGCTAAGCGTATGAAGAAAAAATAGCAATTAGCTAACTATCTATAATTAATGGTTCCAGTAACGGACACTGACACTCACTAATTCCATACGCAGTTAAATTTTAAAATATTTAATAAAAAAACATCTATAAATTTGGCCGATTAAATTGACCCGAAACGAATTACAACTTCCTTGTACAAAAACAAACAAAGAAGTGCTAGATGGTTTATTAAAAGTAATATCATTATGATGGAGAGCAGCTCCCTCTGGCGTTGAGGCAAGATGGTTACATTGGTTGCGGTATTTTCCACAGCGTATAAGCGGTGTTGTATAAAGCTTCAATTCCCTGATTCGATTGTAATCCACTTTTTGTAACCCTTTAAAGTGAAGTAGCCCGGATTTTCAATGTTCAATTTATTTAAGACTTTTAAGCAGCCTTGATGTCCTTCGTTAAGTTGTATAATTGCACCATATGCACCCAATTTCACAGTTTTCAAACAAACAAAAACTACCTTTGGTACTTTTTATCATATTACATCATTATAAGATTCATTTGCATTTTGGGTCTTAGGAAATTCATCTTGCATATTGGAAGATATTTTGATGACAATATTACGTAAAATATCAAAGAAAAAAAAAACATTAAAGTTCCGTTTACGGTAGCAGAATGCTTCTTCCAGTTCTAAAATTTGACACAGACTATTATTAAAATGCTTATAACTCAAGTTCTGTGTAAGATAGAAACAAAATTGAAACTGTTCTAGAAAGCTAAAAAATCGAGCTTTAATAATAGATCGTTAATAAAAAAAATCGACTTTTTGACCGAAAATCGCGTTTTAAGGGTAGGAGGATACCTTAAAACTACTATTCAGTTCAAAGGTAATGGACACAGGGTGCCATTTTGGGATATTTAGAAAACATTCCACCTCAGAATGCGAATATGCATCGCTTGGCCCCTGAGCTCATCCCCTAGTGATGAGTATTTGGTACGTTCGACCGTGCACGACAATCGCGAGTGATGCGTATACGGTACGTTCGTCCCGAAAGGGTTAAATGTATATAAATTACACTTTACATCTGTAGATTGAAACTTGATTGATGCTTAATGGATATGAAGAACACTAGGTGTGCCATATTTTCTTGAGGATGCAATTCAAGATTATAGTTCTAACCAATGCTACGTTGTAAATGAATATATGAATGTTTGATTCTCTAACTTACTGTCCTTTGAAAAAATTAAAAATTTTGTCATAGAACAGAAACTCTAACTTTTCTCTGTGGTGAATAATAGTTCTCTCTGTGATAAACCATTATCATTTATTGCCCATAGTGTAATTCAGATTCAGAATTAATTTTTTTTTAAAATTTTTAAAAAATGTGGTTGCATCTTTAGTTAACTTTATTTCTTCGTAGCGCTTTCAAATACTGAACTGTTGGCCCAGTGTGTGATGTTTTTTATGGTTGGATATGAAACCACAGGGACCGTTCTCACTTTCGTAGCTCATTGTCTAGCAACGAATCCCGAATGGCAAGAGAAACTCATCAAAGAAGTGGACGAGGCGTTTAGAAAGCATGTGAGTTATTTTAAAATAGTTCCGAAATTAATTGCTCTTAAATACATATAAAAACCTTTAATGTTTTTAATTCAAAAGAGTATCAATACAAAGTTCTATACCAATAATAAATAAATAGATATGGATCAATTTTTTTCTATTAAATAATTTATATTCATAATATAATTTTAAATATTTGGAAATTAACTGCACCATGTATTTAATAAATTCATGATCCATCAGATTCGGAACAAATATGCTACAAAACATAAAAAAGGTATAACAAAAATAAAATAAATCAGAACAACAATTTTCCAACTCTTTGCCACGAAAATTATTCAAACTCAAGAAAGTGGCTTTAAAAAAATAAAAGCATTATAAATGCACTTTTAAGAATAAAGACTTCTTTAGCTGAATTTATTAGTATTGATTGTTGTAGTAAAAAGGCGTTACTTAATTTCAGTTTATGTATTGTACAGTTGTCAAAAAAATCAAAAACAGATACCTTAACAACTTTTGCAATTCCAATCGCAGGCGAACAAATTTGGCATCAGTGCTAATTGTTCAACTTATGATGCTGATGGAAATTTTTAAGTTTATTTATTATTGTTATTAACTACTAAAATAGAAAGTTCTCATAATGTAATCCACTTTATTGCAGAAATATGCTAGGAATTGTCTCAATAACCTAAATCCCAAATTTCAATCGTATCTGTATTTCAGAGGTATACAGAACAAAGCGAAAGGGTGGGGTATATATTCCAGATCAGCTAGTGCAAATGATTCGTAATTTTTTCTTCGTTTCTTAAGTAACGTTGAGTAATTAGTAGATCGTCAATTATCATTTCTAAACAAGTATATGGGTACCAAAAAACTCTATGATTCCTTACTGTCAGTTTTGACCCTGGATATTTTTTTAGCTGTTAGAGGGAATTGCATGATATTTTGGATTCAGATATTTTATGACTTGATAAATCCAAATATATGGTAATTTTGATATTTTACAATCGACTTTTTTCACAGATGTATTTAATCACTCGTGTTTTACACAAAAAATTACTTTTTTCAATTTCTTATATCTTAGAATTTTCAAAAAAAAATGTCTATTGCTTCGTTCAAAAAAATTCGAAAAGTATTGAGTATATCATTTTTTTCTGTAGATGTTTGAGAGACTTATTAAACATAAGCGAACCCCTTTTTAAAACTCTCATATAACTTGAGAGATTACGAGTAGAATTTTATTAAACATGACATTTAGGCAAATTGTAAAATGAGAAATAAATTATTGGGCTCATACTGGAAAAGTTTTGTATTAGAAATTAATTAATTCCATGAATGGCTCAGAAATTACTTTTTTACAGACAGATGGACATTGCTAAGGTAAGTTGGTGTTACGAATATGTGCTGCCATCTGTTAAAAGACTGCAAAACAAATATGATACAGAGGTTAGTTTTGATTGGTACTACTATGAGTTGTCATTTTACGTCGGGTTGTTATCATCGGAGAGACTTAGATTTATCGTCATGCACCAAAATTAAGCAATAGATTACTTCTGATAAAGTCTCCAAAGAAGGCGAAGGTAGAAAATTTGTAGTGACGTATTTTGGGATGAAAAGGGCGTCAAATGTTTGGACTTGTTTGAAGAAAAAGTCATCATTAGACAATACTACATTGAGTTACCCCATTCTTAATACCTCAATTCTCATACCATTTTTCAGCCACTCTCGTATGATAATAAATTAATACTTTGCAGCGATTCGCTTCTATAACAACGCTTAAAGTTAAAACACCTTACTTAACAGTCAGATGAGACGTCTTTTCAGCCTAGTTGGTAGCAGCACAGTAAAAAACGACCGGCCAGCATTCTTCGGATCCACTGGTCCAGGGTACAAAAGAGCAGCGGCACTCAAGTTCAACCTATATTTCGATTCGAAGTTTCCGATATTTCGGAAAACTTCCTATGCCGAATGGTGACTCAGGACTTGAACACTGGACAGCAGAACAGCCTATACCTACTGATTACATATGCCCCTGATGCAAAAATACTTGCCTCTATATGTCTACCTAAGACAACCGCAGATAAATCACGACGAAAGTGATATTACGGCTCTGGCGCATGTGTCGATGAGATCCACCACTCAACACGAGACAACCGATGATTCAAATGGAAACTGACCCAAGCAAAAACTCAATTCAACAGGGAGGGGATGAATATCATGTGCAGTAATGGCTGAAAGAAAAGCAACCTTCTCTACAAAACCAACGTTTGTCTCATCACGATGATACTGGAGGGGGAGTATGCAGCGACTATCTGCTATAACAACGCTAGAAGTTAAAACGCTTTCTCAACTGGGCAGATTAGATGCTTTTTCAGCCTTGTTGGTGGGAGCACAGTAAAAAGCGACCGATCAACATTCTTCGGACCTACTGGTCCAGGGTTCGAAACAGCAACGACATTCAAGGTCAACAACTCTCTTTCTCCCTCCTCCGGCACAGGGTAGAATAACATCCCCGGATGTTTCAGAAAACGTCATACCCCGAAACTTCAATACCTCCTCGGGCTTTAATATAGGTTTCAGGTTTATCCAACTCCGATAAGAATTGCGATTGCTATTAAAAGTGACCCTATTAAATAATTGTAATATCGTACCATACCTTTACTTAATTTGAACTTGCTTCTCATATTGTAAGACCAGTATCATTTAAATATTCTTTCAGGGTGAGATGAGTTATGACGCTGTGCGAGACATGAAGGTATTAGATGCCATAATATCAGAAACTCTCCGAATGCATCCGCCAGTTGTGTCGTAAGTATTCATAATCAACATGACTAGGAAAATTCAGTTGGGGATGAGAAGTTTGTAGTACATCGAAACGGTGTCCTATTATGAAAGTATAAAAGCACATTTGCCAGCTCCCCCACCCCTAAAAAAAATGCGAGTTTAAAGTCTTATATGCAGCTCATATATTATTTAATTTTCAGGTTCAAACAACCATGGAACATTCAAGTCTGTTGCGCGTTTACTTACCAGCCGGCTGGACTAATCCCGGTATTGGGGTTTTTATTCCCTAAATTACTTAAAAAAAATGTAAGAATATTTAAATAAAATTAATAACCTAATGTTAAATCAAATAAATATTTTATTTATTTATAAAATAAAACTTTTGGAACTATCGAAACTTTTATGTTACAATTAATATTTTACTTCAAAATATATAGCAATATATTTAAATTATTAATTATATTTAAAAATGTTCCAAATTTTATAAAATGTTGAGAAAAAAATGGCAGGATCGAACCTGGAAGGTAAGTAAGCGTGCTATTGAAACCTGAAAATTAACTAATATATGTAATATTAACTAATTTAAACTAGTTTTTCTCGGAATTGGTTGTCTATTGGGGTTTACAATTTCCACAAGTGATGTACAACAAATCTACCCATTCCCATTCCCAACAGAATTTCCAAAGTTGTACCCTCCCTTTGTGAGTATTATTGGTTGGATCCTATTCATTCCCAACTCTTGGCGACAGAAATAAATTAAGCAAAATTGTGTCAAATTTTGGCACCTCTTTACAGGAAATAGCAATATGGCAACACTTTGCTATGCATAAAGAGCATTTGCATCATTTGAGCCATTTAGCGCAATTTTTTTTTTGTTCCAAAGGGAGCAAGTTAAAATACGATTTTCACATTTCATTATTATTCTGCAAATATATGTTCATTTCATCTTAAAAATTCATTTCGTTTTATAAATTCATTTCATTCATTTTCTAATATATTTCCCTCTACAAAACAAACATCCTAATAGTAAAAGTTTTGATTTAAACGTAAACAATTATTTTATTTAATAAAATTTAATACTTACAAAGAAAAATATAAATAAGTTTATATAAAGTATAATTAAATATGATTAACTACAATAAATTTATGATAAAGTAATAGAAATAATGTGTGTGTGTGTGTGTGTGTGTGTGTGTGTGTGTGTGTGTGTGTGTGTGTATGTGTGTGTGTGTGTGTGTGTGTGTGTGTGTGTGTGTGTGTGTGTGTGTGTGCGTGTAATGATTTAACTTAATTCCAATTAATTTCTCACTTAAATAATTTACTTTCCTAAATTTCCCCATTCTCTCCTTTAAAAAATTTCGTTCATTCTTATTTCCTCTGATATGATTCCTTTTTTCTTTTTAATTTATTCAATCACGCGAACTTAAAATTTATAGAGTCAGCAGTCTTCCCAAGGTCCAGACCTGTAGGGATGATCCCTACCTGACTTTAGGTCTACACTTAAATTCCCTTGAAGTCCCTCCACTCAGACCACGTGGTCTCTGACGTATGTAGTGAAATTTTCCCTCGCATAAAATGCAGGATACAACGAAAAACGCTCTCCTCTCTGCACTTTTCTTCTTATGCTCTTCATCTCTCTTGCTCTGACACCTCTCTCAGATGTCCTCTGAGATTTTTATGGTAATTTTTCTTCGGCCACCCTAAAATCTGCTACAATCACTTAAATAAAAGTATTTCGGTCATGTGCTGAATGTTTCATTAATCTTGAGCAAATGCTTGCGAATATACATTATTAATAATGCACGCATATATATATATATATATATATATATATATATGTGTGTGTGTGTGTGTGTGTGCGTGGTCACGCATTTTCAGCCAATCAGACCATGTTCTCACTGTAGCTAGCTTTGACATATTTTTTATAAATTTTATTTATTTTTTGGTTATTAAATTTGAAATTGTAGGTCAAATTACAACTACAAGCATGAGAACTACACTTGTTTTGTTCGTTCGTCTTTCACGACCATTTCTGAAACTAGTGTTTCTGCCAGTCATGCGGATTCCATTTGGATAACTATAAGAATATATATATTAGTAACAAGAAAAAAGACAGGCTATTGTTACATATAATATTTAGATAACTGAAATTTTCATTTTATTCAGTATTCATGCAATCGAATATAAATAATGAAAATTCTTTTCTGTTGTACCGGGTGAAATATTAGATTTTCAAAACATTTTAACTTATCTCATAGCAACATAAAGATTTTTTCCTGATAATATTTTTTTTTTATTTGAGGGTAGAGAAAGTTAATTTTCTTAACCCTTTCTTTTCCGTACAAAAGTAACTTGCTGTCTAAAATTCCTGAATTCAAGCATTTTACTTTTTTTTATGTCATCATCAAATTTTATGAGGAATACGTGGTGAATAAAAATGCTGTTTATTCATATTTAATTAAACTTTGATGTTTTTACCTTAGGTCAAGGTGATTGATTGTTTTATTACTTTTGAAGCTTTTATTAACTTCGCACTGAAAAGTAATACGCGAGATATTAGCAATGGATCTCATAATTTTGAACTACGGCCAAATGACATGGTGGACACCTGTGCTGGCATCTCCCTCTCCGAATTTTCAAACCATCCTAACGGGAGGACTTGGAGTTCCGACAGATTTAACGTGCATTAGCTCCACTACATCGCCGGGTCTTTAATGAATTACTTAAGCAAGAAAATATCGTTTTTGTAGACTTACAAACCAAAGACGGAATGAAAAAAGGAGATTACACACAACAACTGCGAAAAGTTATTCTACTTACTACTATACAACATTATTTTAACTCACGCCAGACTAACATGAGATTAATGCCGCCCCTATGTGGGGGCCGAGGTAGCAGAATATTGGTCACGAACCATTGTTGTAGAGCGTAATGATCCATGGGTTCGAGTCCTGAAGTCACTAAAGATCTGTCATACAGCGAGACTGAAGCACTTTTAATCAGTCCAGTTTCGATCTCCTCACATTGGGAGTCAAAAGAGGACGATGCCAGCTCAAATGTCTTTCTCGTCAAATGACCGTGGTTCAAAATGACGAGATCCTCGTATTGCTTCTGAGTGTGACGTGAATTAAATACTCAACATTATGTGGCATACGACGGTTTCGTTTTCTCCAAGCTTGGAATAACGTATAGGGATGGTTACTCCATTGCACTCTTAAACGCGTTTTCCCATTTATATGCTGGTTCTCCTAATAATAAGAACAGCAGATATTTTTCGATGACAAAAAGATTGAAAACTATTAGTGAAATAGAGACATTTCTTAATTAATTTAAAGTACGTATGTAGACAATAACTATTGTCATTTTCTGTAACATTTTGGATTTTTGAATTTCCGTAGCTGCAAGGCGAATTAACATTCCACTTCTGCGTGAAAACTATACTTTTTGCACTTCTTTTTTCGGTAAGCACATCTTCCAAAAGGCGTTTTAACTAATGTCCATTAAATTAGTTAAAAAACATTGAGTAAGTGGTTTTCAGAACTGATTTATGAATATGGTTTGACCCGCAGTTAAACAATTAGCACATCGATCTGTAATTTGTTCGCAAGTTAAATGAAACAGGAAAATCATTTATTATCCTCATTATTAAAGAAATCTTAAGAAATAAGGGAAATCTTTTTCTTATTTCATTAATTTCTGCTAAAAAATCTAAAAAATTAATTAATTTTTGTTAAATCTTAAAAAAGTAACGATTTATGTTTTTATAATAGATACATTAGGTGTGTTTTACAAAACCTAACTAACAAGTGTTTTATTTTTAAAAAATATCGACTGTTTTCTTATTAAGCTGAGAAGAATTGTCCAAGAAAACCATAAGAAGAGAAATAAAAATTATTTCTTTTTATAAATTAGAAGAAAAAAATAATGATGATGACAAAAACCACGTGGTTTTTTTTTTTTTTTTTCATTTATTGAAGAAATAAAAATTAACAACTTTGTAAAAATATTTTTTTTCTTTTCTTTTTCCTGTAATAAAATGAACCCGTTCATTGCCGTGGTGGAGCCCAAATTCTTTTTGTTTCGTTGGCGATCTACACAGAATGCACCGAAGCAGCTGTATTTTGTACCGTAATTAATATAAGTGAGATATTTCGACATCTAGATGATAATGTAACCATTAATGTATGCTCAATTATTGTCTGTTTTTCTAGAGGTGAAAGGACAGCTGTGGAAGAATACAAACTCGGAGACACGGGGATCGTGGTCGAGAAAGGAATGCGTGTCCTTTTTCTCCCTTATGCCATGCATTTCGATCCGGAGTTCTTTCCCGATCCCGAAACATTTAATCCCGAAAGGTAGGTGCCCTTTTTGATGAATTTTAAGAATACTCATTGATTACTTAAAAATACATTGTTTCGTTGTCGTTTCTGTTTTTTTTAAATAACTATTGCTTATTTTAAACTCACAATTCCTGTCATTCTCGAGAAACATATCTTCTTAAGCTCAGAATTAAGAACAGAAATACTACAATTTTAAATCTGGAAAATCGTTCGACATAAGCTCGCTTACAATAATAAACAGTTGAAAATTTATGAAAATCCGATACGTACATCATTTACTTTAAAACGAAATAAAGTATTTATAACTTTATGTGTCGAAGTACATAACAAATGAAATATAAAACATGTTGCACATAGGTAAACAGAGATAGGTTGTAACAACGAGAATATTAATGTATTTAAACATAACTCTCCCCTTACACTAGGAACATGGGAATATCATTGGAGAATTTTGCTGATTGGATAGAGTATTACCAAATAATACGCTTTCCCTAAACGTTAAACGAAATAGCAAGGCCCACCTAGTCAATAGGGGAATGTGACCAAATGTACATTTTTTCAATTTTCTGTATTGTAAATACTAATTTTGAATGAACAAAAAGAATTTGTATCGATATATTCTGACACAATAATACCGATGATGACTATACATAAATTGATAACATTTAATGCAGCATTCTAAATCGTATTGATGGCATGTTTAGAAACTTTCACTCTTTATGAACACGATGCATCTCACATGACTAAATCGAATAAAGCTAAAATGTTATCTAATTTGCAAAATAAACGCATGAGTACTTTTGGCATATTATGCGCTACATGCTTTTAAGAGAAGTGCATCATATTAAACAACGTACATATGCTTAAAGGTATTACCAAATCACTATTCATAGTATATATATCAATCATTTTTCTTCCCCCCCCCCTTTGTTTAGTCTTTTTGATATGGTTACACTTAATAAATAAATTCACGTAATAAATTTATTTTAAAACTATTGAGGAACATGGCGAAAGGAAGAAAATACTAAGTGAAATAGAGTATAATAAAATGACCGCGATGTATGGAATCAGCGCTCATCAAAAGAAAGAGTTAAACAAGATACTTCTTGAGAGTGTAATAAATGTAGCTATTTATTAACATCCTATCGTACAGATGAATTTCATTTTCCAAAAAGTGATGTGCTTATGACGAATCAATTAAGCAAATTTTTCTCACTTAATTCATGAAGCACCCATCTAGAATACTTACAAACAACTCCTAGTAACTATAGAAATTATATGTATTATAAAAATTATTAAATGTATGAAAAAAATACTATTTTCTTTCCCTTTTGACAAATAGATAGAACTGTAAAGTATATCAAATACATTAGTTACTTCAATCATTGAATTAGACTAATAAAATAAATATATAGTAATTATTTTTCCTCCTCTTAGGTTCATGGATGGGTACGAACCGAAGCATCCCCAGTATGCTTACCTTCCCTTCGGCGCTGGACCCAGGAATTGTCTGGGCATGCGCTTCGCTCTGCTCGAGATCAAGATGTGCTTGGCCAACCTCCTCAGAAACTTCAGGCTCAAGCCTCACGCCACTACAAAAGTAAGGGAAGCACTGAAGTTATCCTAAGGATTCTTCAAAAAAATAATAAGAAAAATCAGAATGTATCACGATTCACAAAGAATTAAAAATCTTAATCGTATTTTTGTGTCACCTATTTTAGCAGCTTTTGGGGAATAACGAAAACTAAGCTAAATTTCAAGTACACATTATATAAAAAACCAGAATACATGTTAAACTTATCATTGGATTCTAACGACTATCTTATATATATATAAGCAACTTATTTACAATATATGAACTGTGTTAAGGCTCCCCTCTTCAGCCATTTTGCATTCATAGGCGTAATGTTCACGAATTCAGATATTTTCTCTTGAATATTCTTAATCCCTTTTAATGGGGACACTTATTTTTCACAATTAAAATAATCACGTTAGATGGCAGAACCATGCAGGGCATAGATACTTAGAACGCATTTCCCAAGAAGGAATAATCATCATATTATGTGCATCATTTATAGACTATCCCCCAGATTTAATGACGTTTACATTATAGCGTTATGCTCTCGTTCTCTGCAATTAACCTTTTCGGGCCTTGGAGAACCTCCACTTATGAATGAACTGTGAATTCTGTAAATAAGCATTCTACTTTGAAGAATAGTAAATAAGAGAGATCAGATAGCATTTATAAGCACCAAAGAGTTTTAAGTAGTGGAAGGGAAAGATTGAAAGCTTTGATGAACGAAATTAATGTAATGGTGAGAAGAAAGGACATTATAGCACTCTACGTCAAGTGTTGAGTAATCTTCAGGGGGAAAGTATTTAATTGGATCAATTTTAGGATTACTGACTCTGATCAAATTTGCCATTTCTAAGATATATATATCTTTATAACATTAATATGTGGATGCGGACGCGTGGAGGGTTCTTCTGCACCATCCTACATTTACATTTGATTATTTTGGATAAGAATAAAATTAAAGGTCTAGATGTTTGATGATTTAAATTGCTTACTTAGTGACGAACTAAAGCGAATTATACTGGACCAAATTCCGAAACACGTTACTTGACAGAGGTTCAAACTGACGTCGAATTGTTTGTAAGTGTTATTAAACAATCAATCAATGGATCCATTACTAGGTTGTGAATACAGGCCCCATAGATTCTTTATTTTCCTTTTCATGCAGTACATCTATTTAAGGTATTCGTACACCTTTAAAACGCCATTTTGTCAAAATTTTCGATTTTTTTTTTAAATTTTAATGTCAGTTTAAAATGTAAACTTTTTTTTCTTTTTAATAGAGTTTGAATTTAGCTTATTCCTTATTTAGAACTTAAGTTACATGGATTTGAATATTACTCGGTAGCTATTTTTTAATTGCATTTGAAAGTTTGTTTTTTCTCAAAATAAGATTTTTCGACATATCACATATGGAAACATAGATATCAGAAGAAGTTATGAACCAAATTAATGCAAATTTTGCAAGTATCTTCCTTATATAGTTTTTAAGTGCTTGTAAAACTGATATGTGTTTAGTAACAAAGGTATAAATCATGTATTGTTATAACTTTTTTCTTGATTTTTCATTGTTATTTGACTCGAAACACAATAAAAATCGTTGTAATATGATTTTCATCATGAAGGTAGTACCAGCCCCAAAACATGTTATGATGAATAAGATAAAATTTATAGAATAATGATATTTTTGTTTATTTTTGAGTTATGAGAGTTATTCCGATAGTCAATTTATGTACTATTTTCAGCATGTTTTCTACTCCAAAAAATTTTTTGAATTAAAAGCGGATTATTAAATGTATTTTTCATAGTTTTAGATTATATTTTAGCATTAAAAATATTCTGATAGCAAATATCAATATGTTTCAAAAAATTTTCTCCGAAGGTGTACGGATACATTAAATGCTATCGAGTGCATTAAAAAGGGTTTCTGTGGAACTAGATTTGTCTCCATTTCTTCGAAAACATTTTATGTATTTTTTAATGATTCGTTTGTTGGTTTTCAAAACTTTGAAAATACTTTCAAAAGTCGAAGAAAAAGGTTATTATACTGAAACTTTCATTATGTCATGTTCTTTAAGATGCATTTTACTGCATTCAAGAAATACGATAGTCTAGATTTGAGGATGAATGTTGACATCCCACTGGATTTAATACTGCGTTCACGCGAATTCAAAACTTCTAGTTGATAGCCCTGCTCTCTGCCTTTTAATGTATTACTTCCCATCTTTGACTTCTCAAAAAGGAATCTTATAAGTAAAATCTAGAAAATACAGTTCGCATCAGTTGGAATCTATTTGCGAAAATTTTGGAAATAAATATGGCATTGCTTAAAGAAGTACCTGAATCATTATAACAAAATGAAATAATACGAACATCGAAATCAAATGGTTTATTTTACTACTGCATTTGATTCTGATTTGTTTATATTAAAAGAACATTGTTAACCCTGTTTTTCTTTTATACCACTGCTGTATTAAGTAAGGATACCCAAAGTAAAAATTACACCTATGATGTGTGCCAAACCCAAACACTTCTTCAAAACTGAAACTTGAATAATTATCTGCTCTCCCAATTTGGACTGATTGGAATTATTTTGCTTTGTGCAATCGAGAAATTGCTTGATTGTTAGACATTAGATTCTTATTCTGTGAGAACGTAGAACAACCTTTAATCCATGCATTTGTCAAATATTATGACAAATCATAATATTTTATTCATTTATCTTCTATTTTTTCACATCCTTGAGAAACTTGTCTATTAATAACAAAATACGTTTTTCCTTGTAGGTTCCGTTGGAGTACAAGAGAGCTGCCATTTTGCTAACTGTCAACGAACTTCCGCTGACTGTTGAAAAAAGAACAGACGTAGAGAATAAGCTATGAGAACACAGATCTGAAGCAAAAATATTTCTCTCTTTTCTTGAAAATTTGTTTTCCTATCTACTTTCGCTTCGATTTCAAGCGTCTTTCTAAATTGATTTTGTCAATAAAAAAAAATAGCTACTCTCTTTACAATTTCAGGAAATTCAAGCCAAAATAAATTCCTTGTTTTGTATGAAAAAATTATGTTTGAAGATTCTTTTTCTTCTTTTATTAACAATATATTAGAAATAGTACTTCTTTTATTAACTTTTTTTTTTAGTTGACACTGAGTCAAAGTGGGTATTTTCCTTGTTGAAAGTCAAAACATCGCCGGACACTTCGGTTGTTGAATTTTATTGTTTAAGTGTAGATCTTTCTATTTTTATACGTTGATTTTTAAGTAAATGCTTCTAATGCCATAATAAATCTATTTTCAATAACAGTGATTGGTTTCTTTCATTTTAAGTACACTTGTTTTCGCATTAAAAAGGTAAATATTTATTGCAATTAATTATAGTTAGAAGCATAATTCGTATTAAGATAATTTACTTATTTAAAATACAAAATATTTATATTGATAAAAGTTTCTTTTCGTTCACTAACAAAGTACTATTAATTGTAAAAATTTAATGAAACTCGTCCAGTATATTTAAAAATATATATATCGGAAAGGCTCAATGTAAACTTATTAATTGTAACTCACACAGCCTTTACAGATGTCTATAAATTACATCTGTTTTATCTTTTCGTCAATTTTTAGTGTGATTCCGAAGCTTCGGCATACATAAAAATGACGAAAACACAGGGTCACATAAATAGAGATACAAATGTTAAGGGGAGATACAGAGAACTGAGAATTGCATAGATACCCATCATCGGAAGCATCATGGGTAAGTGGTAGCAGATGCGCAAGACAGATATTGCCACAGATACAGTCGCTGCATTTAAATATTACAAATACTATAGTAACTGAAAAATTGTTATTCATAAAATATGTGGCTGATATTTGAACCTTCAGACTTAGTCAACTAGGTGACTATCGACACTAATGACACGGACATGATCCGAACACGCGTCTTTCTGATCCGGAGTCAATATAAAAGATAGGCCGGTGTGGCAAGGCGAGAAAAACTTCCTTAGCAATTCTTCTGTTGTAAAATGACTTGACATTTATTGGCCGACATTCAGCCAGTTAATTTTACAATTACAGTTGGTATTCACAATGGTAATCCGCGAAAGGATCATACTTTTTGTTTTACATTCATTTTTCTTTTATAATGTTTTCTTTTAGACTTACGAAACATATCGTTTTGGGAAGTTACTAAATTTTGAAATGGTATTCGTTATCGAATAATAAATTAAATGAAGCATAGTCTCCCGATAATTTGGATGAATTATTCAAAAATGAAAAAAATTGGAACGTTATGTCGAGAAGATGGAAAGGATATTTTTTTTCCGAAAAAAATGCATTGCAAGATCAACATTTTTTTTTTATTCAATTCAAATACCCGTGAGATTTAAATTCTTTTTTTAAAAAAAACTTTAAGCACGAGAAGAATTTCAAACACCATTTCAAATTTTAAGTCGCAAGCAGCAATTTAATTATAAATGAAAAAAAGATAGCAAAATATTTTCCTTAAGACAAACAGTTATTAATATTTTCAAGGACAATTTATATGCACTTAAACACATGCAAACGATCTCCGCCTAAATTTTATCGTGAAGATAACAACAAAAATGTTAGATAATAGGACTTTATCCCGGATGGCCTCTAATTCACACGGATATCTGAAATGTTTCATTCAAACGAAATCAATGTTCGGTAACCGGAGAGAACGGTTGAAGCCTGACTGCAGATGAAACACTTTCTGTTACCCCTTTCTCGCGCAAGCGTAGGACGATAAGATTCTACTTCTCTAGCGATTTATAAACACTTGACGTCATGGGTTGCAGCAACCATCATTTGTTTTGTTTTTTTGTCTCTGGTTTAAAGGCAGTCACTTGAAGAGGAAGTTTCAGTTGAGGCAGCTGAACGCTCGGAGCATCTCTGAATTATTTAAGTTTTTTTAAAAATATTTTTGAATGAAGATCTGGTTATAGTAGTAAAAAATGTATTACGCGTGGATTTTAGCTATCATAGCGGTCATTTTGTCTTTCATAATATGGTGAGTAACTTTTTCCCCCATTTTATTTGATCTCAAATAATGTTAATTGGAAATAGGGATTTTACCAACTAAAATTTTTAATAGGAGAAATGGTGACTAAGTATCCAACGAAAGTTACTAGATTAGTAGAAAAAACATATATTTGTTTTAGCTATCCCTGTACGTTGGCACACGTTTAAGAAACCGCTCTTTTCGATTTTTTATTTCTGTATTTCAATTTTTTAAAGGTGTTTTTATGTCTTTGATAAGCAAGTATTTAATCGATAACTTTGAAATCTCGAATATGTCTATACATGGTTCAGACGGCGTTGATTTTTTATTGACTCTTAGTATTTCCTTATTACTATGAAATTAACATTTTACTTGAATGTTTTGAAATTATTAAATGTTTATAAATTTAAGTTAGTTTCGTGATTTTAGTGATCGGTAATTTAAAAATTTATAGTAGTGTTTATTTTACTTACTAGTAGAAATTCCTTCAATTATTTGGTTTTAATATTTTTCAGATTTAGGCTTTTCTATTCCTTTCTTTTATATATTATTCAATTGGTTTGTTTAGTCTTGCATTTAGTTAGAACACTGAATCGAGTTCGAAACAATACAGAATCGTGTGAGCTGATAGTTTATTTTATTATTTTGACATTTATTTTGCTTTTACTCCGATAAAGAATGGTTGCAAGTAATTGAGAATATCAATTTTGTTGATACACAATATTAATTTAAAATTGTTTTCTGCGTCTAAGTAATTATTTGGAACTTGCCTTGTTGTTCTCTTGGGGGCCCCACTGTTCACCCTTTGCAATAAATGTTGAAGCTGAGAAATGTTAACTTTTATTGTTTCATTTACTACTTACCAATTTCACTTCTAATCAAAACGATAGAGAACATGTACCTTCCGCGGGAAGGCTTCTATCTTTATTTTCTTAAAAATTCCATTTCTACACATTTAAATGTGCATTTGATTTCGGTGATCTTGGTCCCCCTTGAGACAGTCAATAAGTATTTACGAGCGCATAATTCTTTACAAATGGATTTATAGATTCGAAATTTGTTAATAAAGTTTTAGAACTTCTATTTTAATTTATCTATTTGTAACGAATTTTTAGAGAAACTAACTTTCTAATTGAAGGTCATTTCGAAATTTCTTCAAGGATTTTTACTTCCAATAAAAATGGTTGTATAAAGAGTGATTTCAATACATTTTTTTACAATATTTACAAATAGCACAAAGACATACAGATAATGCCCTTGTGAACACATTACATGTAATAATCGTAAGAGACCAACTTTTTTCTAAAATTCCCTATTACTACTACCCTACAACAGTACTGAGTCCTTGCGCTCACAATACCTAATTCCTCAGCTTTCGATGGCTCCCGCCAATCTCTATATCACAGTAGCGTCTCCTGGACTTCTCTCATACGTCCACGCTTGCTTCCCGACTTTGTCACACACCCCTAGCTTCTTCTCTCCAGCATCTTCTGCATAAGATTGCCGCCTTGTAGAGAGTTCAAAATTAACTTACGTCCCCCCACATAAATATATATATATATATATATATATACAGAGAGAGATGTGTGTGTGTGTGTGTAATGAATCAACTTAAATTTATAACAATTTCACTTGAAAAATACTATAATTTCCTAATTTTTCCACTCACTAACACAAATGTAAAGAGTTCATTTTTATTTTCTGATACAATTTCGGATTATCCTTTAATTTATGCAATTATGTACTCATAAAAATGTGCTGAATTTGAAGTTCTCACGATGAAAACCGGTACGGATAATCCCTACTAAACTGTTGGGGGCCATTTAAGAACCTCTGAATCCCTACACCTTATACCATGTGATCTATCACGTATAAAGGGAAACTCCCTTCTATAAAAACGAAGTTAAGGAAAATTCTGTCCCTTCTGACCTCTTCCGCGCTCTTGTGCTATACATCAAAAAGCGGAGTGGTTTCTCCACCCATATCGATATTATGTTATCTCTATTTCCCGGTTAAAATAAATAAACAACCATAAATTTGAAATTCATTGCTGTATTTATTTTATTAATTAATTTGAAAATATTTATATATATATATATATATATATATATATATATATATATATATATACGCTATACAACAAAAAAAGAACGACGCACCAAGAAGGAGTTGTCCGATGGAGACAGAAATTGGCGGATAGGAAAATTATGTACTGAATAGAAAATGTTTAAAATTTAAGAAATATTGAATGATTTATTTCAGAGTTACATAGTTACAAAGTGATAAGCTCAATAAAGTGTTGACCCATCTCTAGCCTGGATGCAAACTGCCACACTACGTGGCATAGAGTGATAAAGCTTCCTGATGGTAACCAACGATATTTCTTTCCAAATTTGCTCCAATTGTCGGGCTAGGTTATCAACATTCCCTGGTAGATGCAGTCGCCTTCCCATCATATCCCACACATGCTCGACTGGAGAGAGATCTGGCGATCTGGATGGCAAAGAAAGTGTTTGGCAAACTGTAAGATACTTCATAGCAACATGTGCCGTATGTGGTCTGGCATTATCTTGCTGAAAAATAAGGCCAGAGTACTGCAAAAGGAACTGTAGCAAAACTCGTTTCAGAATGCCGTAGACGAACTGCTGTACTGTAAGAGTGCCTCTAATGACGACTAAAGGGGTCCGGCTATCAAGGGCAATGGCACTCCAGACCATAACTCCTGGTTGAGGGCCTGTGTGTCGTGCAATAGTGAAAGCAGGTTCGGCACGCTGCCCTGTGCGTCTCCAGACACGTCTTCGATGATCGTCAGAACACAGTTGGAAGCGCAATTTGTTGTTAAACACTATACTTCCCCAGTCAGCATGATTCCAACCTGATCGAGCCCAGCACCACTGTAATCTGGCTCAGCAGTGTGCAGGTATGAGTGGCAGGTGGAGTAGCAGTCGGTAGATTTCACTCTATCAGCCCTCTATAAATGGTCATGGTGGACACACGTGTGAGGGTCGCACGCCTGATGGTCGATAACAATGAATCAGGCGATATGACAGATGATCTGACAATCGCTATGCCCTAACGATCTGCTGTAGTCGACCGCTACCATCAGGACGCTGAAATCTACCATGGTCCGGCCATTCTTGTCAGCATCTTCTAATCACTTCGACCCATATGACGAGCGATTCTCCGATTTGCAAAACCTGCCTCTTTCAATCCAATGATAAGACCTTTCAAACCCTGACAGTTAATCGCAATGAATTCAAATCCTAAAGGCGAGACATTTTTTCAGTCGTTTAAAAATATCCTAAATCGCAATGCAACAGAAAATTTGACCATCAGATTGAGAATCACTTTTTATATACACCTGCTGAGTGCGCAGTTCCGATGCGCTGTAGCTCCCGCCATTCATTCATTTGACACCAAATTTTAATAATTTGCATGTTTGGTCCAAATATCTTTGCATACGAAATTTCATTACAATCGAGCAACTTCTTGATGCGTCGTTTTTTTTTTATTTTTTTTTATTTAGTATTTTTTTATATATATATATATATATATATATATATATATATATATATATATTACATAATTGTTTAACCTATTTTCTGACATAAAGAAAAGGATAATTGTAAATAACTCTTAAAAGGATGTAAAAAAAGAACCACCGATCAGAATGACTTGATGTTTCATCTGAGTGTACTTGAAGCAATGTGAATTTGTTTTGCAAAAGAGAAAACAAGTTAAATAGTGGACCGATAGATAACGCTGTACTAGTTATAAGACTGAAAAATGAATCTGCAAAAGATATACGAATTTTAAGATGCTAAGTAAAAGGTAATAAATAGGTGAACACGCTGTTTCTGTTATTCTGCGTCTGAGATGACAGTATTAACTCTATTATTAAATGATCGGGCTCAGCTTCTGAAGCTTTTTTACAAGAACGGTGACTGCGCTTAAATGCATTGAAGAAATTCTGGACATTAAAGGGTTTTGAAAGCGATTCAAGTCGGACGACTGCATTCAGTCTGAAAAAAATGGATGATAAATTCGAAGCGACGGGCTCATGTAACGTAAAATGGGGAACAGAGAGAAATCCATCGTTTCCACGTTATTGGAGGATATAACTTCAGCATTGGAGAAAGAGTAGAGCCATTGGTTTGGGAAGTACAGTGCACGAGGAATTTCACGAACTTTAGACATGCCTGTCAGCACGGGTCGTCAAATTTTACGAAATATCTTCTAATGCTATCCATTCAGACTTACGCATATTCAAGATTTGGTTCATGTTGATCTGCCAAATCGAGGAGTTTTAGCTCAGCAATTTCTTGCTGAAATAGAAGTAGAGAATGGATGGCCATGGAACATTTTGTGGACAGATGAAGTCTATTTACATCTCCACGGCTCTGTCAATACTCGGAATTGCAAGAGATAATGTGATCCAAATATACCCATTGCCTCTTAATTGTCAATTTTTTTTATGTAGTGCAAGTTTACTTCAGCATTTATCATTGGCCCTTTCTTTTTCGAGGAGATTGGTTCTTCAGGTCCTGTCGCCTTTGCAGTCAACGGGATACTTTCTTAATCTCTTTTGTGCAACCAGCTCATTCCAGTATTGCAACAACGTGGATGTGTGGATAGCACAATTTTTATGCGAGATGGCGCTCCTTCGCACATTTCAAATCCAGTGAGGCAGCTTTTCAACATTCATTTTGGAAATGATAGAATTATCAATCGCCATTTCCCAACAGCCTGACCTCCACGATCACCTGATCTGAATCCTTGAGACTTCTGGCTGTGGGGATACTTAAACACGAGTTCTGGGCTCCGATTGTGAACTGTGCTGAATTGAAAACAAGCAATGCGCAACAAATTCACAACGTCCCATCTGATACACTATGATCTGTTGTGGAATATGCTGTTTTGCACTTTCAACTCTTGGCAGAAAAGGTTGACATAAAATTGAACATATTTGAAGCAAGTCGCCTTAACTTATTCGTGACTTCCTTTACTTGATGGGTTTACCACATTTTTTTTTTTTTTTTTTTTTTTTGCTTTTTCTGTGGTTTTTGGCCTGGGAATGATTTATTTCTATCCACTGTGGCACCACTTTCTTGTGATGGATGGGCTTTGAATTAAGATTGCAACAACATGTCTCGTCTTTTAACTAGCCTTTTATGACAAGAGTTGCGCCCTCTATGTTCTATTTTTGAACTATTTTTATACCAAACAAATTACAATTGTTTTACGTATATTCAGATGAAATATTAGGTCATTCTGTACAGTAGTTCTTTATTTACAGAGCACAATTTTTATTATAATCACCCTGTATTACTTGTTCTATATATTTTCTTACATTATATCTTTCTTTTCTGCTGTTGATAATTTTTCTATCACTATAAATAATATTAATAAAGATATTAATTAAACAAAAGTTCATAAACATAAAGTTTCTTTCTAATAATGACATAATTTCCTGGTAACTTATCATTGTAACAAATAATGAATTCATATTGTAACTCTTTTCAGTAGAACTTCTTAGATCTCCAACTTCAGTGCTCTCTTTTATCTTAAAATTCAGATATTTCAGTGTTTCGTTAATGTAATATTTAAATTCTTTAAAAGCTTCAATAGGTATATTATATTTAATTGCTAAATTTGATGAAAAATTATCAATATCTTCATGAATTTTTCTTTAAATAATCATAATTTTTAGGTATAATTATGAAACCTGTAACTTTATTCATAATTTCTCCAAGAATTTTATCCTTAGCAATATTTACACATAGCAATATTTACATTTAGTTTATTACATCTCTATATATAACCATATTTCTTTCAACTAAGTTCCTACACATTTCATCATTGCTGTTTTTTTTCATTATTATTTATATCAACAACCGTTTTTTGATAAACTCCATCAACCATCATCATATAAATTGAACTATATCAAAAGTTATAGAACAATTGTGTATAAATATATAAATTACTTGAAGTCACTAACATTTAACTAAATAAACAACCCAATTTGAAAGACAAGATACAAATCTAAGAGTTTAATATTAAAACTCTGAACATTAATAGATAATAAAAAAATATTGGTATTCATCATTCATATATGCTTTACAGTCCTTATCAGTACAATCCTCTTAATTCTATAAATCTTAACTGTTATTATAGTTATATATCAATTATCCTATACTTTTATTAAAAATTTGAAAGCTTTTTTAATATTAGTATTATTAATAGAAATTAAGTTTTTATGCTTATTAAGAATATTGTTAAAATTTATTTTATGAATAGATTTATTCATGAATCTAATACAACATATTCTTTTTTTATTATCATTATTACAAGTAACTCTCTCTCTCTCTCTCTGTTTTATATTTATTAACTAAAGTAAAGTCTTTAGTAATATGAAGCCAAATACAATCCATTTAATGTAATATAGTTACAAAATCACTTTCAATTTGAATTTTCCTTTTCTTCATACCAAAAGAAAGTATTTAATACTTTTAATATTGGTAGTACTTTTCTAATTTATTATTTAGTAAATAAATTTTTTCTTTAATAACCTCCATGTTCCCATTATTTTCCTTTTTTTTATTTCTTCCTCTGTATTTCATTTTATTAACTTTATTGTAAATGTTAAGCTTAATGTAACCATGATTTCTACAAAAATATTCTTTGTTGTCATTTTGTTTAAAAATTTGAGGTATATTTTTATTAAAAATCAAGGTATTAAGACAATATGGATTTCTAGCATTATTAATCTTGAAATAATAATTTTCTAATTATAACCATCTTTTATAGTCTGTTACTTTACAATAGGCGCCTCAAAGTCACAGATTTTCCTCCCACTGCCGTCTGTAACTAAGGCAACAACGTTTGAGAATGTACAACACTTCCCCCCTCACACACACACACACTTCGTTTTATTTTTGTAAACAAATTTCTAATGAAAACGAAAGTTTGAGATTCACGATCATTGTTTTTTTTTTTCAAACTTGCATTATTAAAATATTTGCTTAAAATCAATATAACATTTTGTAAGTATCATTAACATGCAAATAAAACATTTAATTTTCTTACACCATTATATAACTGAACTTAACAATTCATTAGAATTTTTTAAAATTAAATAAATTTGTATACGCAAGGTATATTAATATTCTATAAAGATATATTTTAATAATTTATATACTTTCATTTTTTAAAAAAATATCATTTTGGAAAAAAGAAACACGTTATTTTTAGATACTTAAAATAGATTTTACATTTAATATAAATCACGCTCAACCGCAAAGGAATTCGGACCTCAACTGAAGTGTTAAAAATAAACGCAGTTGCGATAGGACATTTATCGCTCCCGTGGTAACTGACAGAGGAGAAACGAAAGGAGTGACCTTGACACGTCTATTCTAAAGTAATAGACTATAGTGTTAGGCAAAATCTTAATAACAGTTCACTCTACATATTCAAATTTATGAGTATAGAAGTTCTAATTTCAATTTTATTGCAATTTTTTAATCTATATTTATCAGAATCAGGCTTATGTTGATTGATGCATATATTAATATTATCACTAGTTTGATATTTATAATCGCAGATTTTACATTCAAATAAGTAAAAGTAATTATAAGTTTTTTCAAAAAATATATTTGGAATTAATATTAAATTTTTCATTATTAATCATTTTACTTGTTAACAAGTATTGCCGTTTAATTTATCAATTATAAAATTGTAATTTTATTCCAAACTTTATATACCATATTCCTTATTAACTTTTCAGTTACTACGAAGACAAATAATATTATAATCTTCATTTCACTTGTATTTACTATTCCAAACTATCTTAAATTTATAGTTACCACAAACTGCTTCATCAATCACTTTCTAATTTATTAAAATATTTTTAGCATACTGATGACATATATCATAGTTGTTAGCATTTGCATTTCTATACTTATCAATAGTATTAAATATTTTTTTACTTTTACTTTTCTTTTTCTTTAATTCGTCATTGTCGTATATTACATCATCATAGTTATTACATCGCCATATTTCTTCCAACTAAATTCTTACACAATTCATAATTGATATAAACAGTAATGGCAATTACAACAACAACCGTTTTTTATAACTTCCAGCAAACATTAACATATAAATAAATATAACCAACATCTAATCAACCTATTTTATCTATCATCTACAATCATCTAAACAACCTATTTTAAAGAATAAAATACGAAGGAAATAGTTTAATATTAAAACTCTAAACATTAATAGATTTTAAAAAATTCTATAAAAAGACAAGAAATCAAGTATCTGATATTAATATTTCATACAATCAAACTTTTGAAAAATAAAAGGGAAAAAAAGAAGATCATCACTAAATAACACATCAATCAATAACTCCCGAGACTAACCCAGAGATGGCGCTCGTAGTAAACCAGTAACCAGGTCTTTCTAGAGTACTATCCTTTGCTTGAAACATGTCAAAATTCTAAGTCGATCGGACCAGAAACAGCTGAGTTATCGAGGTTGGAGTAAAGTCGTTTTGTAGTTTGTTTAAAAAATGGAAAAAACCGAGTTTCGTGTTCTGATAAAACATTGTTTTTTAATGGGTAAAAACACCGTGCAAGCGAAACAATGGATTGAAAAATGTTACCCGGACTCTTGTCCATGAAAAGCAACGATTTGTCGGTGGTTTGCCGAGTTTAAACGTGGTCGTACCGACACAAATGACGCGGAACGCTCGGGTAGACCTGTGGAAGCCGTTACACCGGAAAATGTGAGTGAAGTGACAAAAATTATAATGAAAGATCGTAAAGTGAAGCTCCGTGAGATTGCTGAGATGACACAGATATCATATGGAAGTGTATTTACTGAAAAAGGTTTTTTGAAGTGAAGTGAAAAAGGTTTTTTCCAAGTGGGTGCCGCAATTGCTTTCAATGGAACAAAAACAGCAACGAGTCAATGATTCAGAAAGCTGTTTATCGCTATTTACTCGCAACAAAAAAGATTTCTTGCGAAAAAAAAAAAGAAGGAAAAAAAATTTTTTGAAAAGAAAAAAAAAAAGATTTGGAAAAGCGTTGGAACGATTGTATCACCCTAAAAGGTGATTAACAAAAGGTGTTATGTTGATGAATTAAAAAAAAATTTGCAAAAAAAATGTTGTTTTCAATGTTAGACTCGGGAGTTATTGATCTATGTGTTATAAAATCCTAATTAATACAAATTATCTCTCTATCATCAAAATATTCATAAATCAAAAAATAAATAAACAATGAGCAAATAAGGTAATATATATATATATATATACAGATCGCTTGATAATAGATGTGGGGATCATTAGGTATTCTACATGGAGACTAACTGTATAGAAGGGAATATCTCTATTAGTTCAGAGCGTGGAAAAGCTGATCTAAATATTTTCGGAAATTGCGTGATAGCATAAATTAAAAAATTAAAAGGAAGGTGATCAAGAAATAACAATGAGTGCATTACTATGGTAGTTAGAATATATGATAAATTAAGAAATAAATTTTATTAATTTCTTAATTAATTATTAATTTCTTAATTTCCTCTTCACCACATTGAAGAGGAAATATCCTGCTATGAGATACAGTCCACCTACAAGTTATAAAACTAAATATTAAATAATGTGCGTAGCATTTTAATTGAAAGAAAGAGAAAATATGAAGAACAATCGCATAATAGAAGTTTTTCCTGTTTAATGATTATGCTGAATATAAGTAAAAACCATATTTACGCGCGCTTTTTTTTTTTTTTTTTTTTTTTTTTCAAAATCGCATGAATGGGCATTCAGAAACTAATCATTAAATATAATTAAAAAGTTATTATTTTAGTTAAAGTAATTTCAAAGAATTTTTCACATTTTTTTAAACATTTAACTGATGATATAATATGATACGCTATCGATTCCACCTGAAACATTGGCTGCGTGGTTTGTAAAAAGTTAAAAATGTTGACAAATTTTAAAAAAACTTTTTTTAAAAAATTTTTTGTTTAAGATTTAATATTGTTTATGTAAAACGGTATTAATGGTGATGCATGATTTCGGTTCGAAAAGTACCCGTGTTTGGAATAAGGAATAAGGTTTTGGTCTTCTCCTTCCATGGAACAAACTCAGCAGAAGCTACCCATGATTTGGAAGCAATTGGGTTTCGAATCAAAACATGCATATGATTCAGCGTCAAATTTGTTTTAGTACCATTTTGGCAGTACTCAAGGTAACATTAATTTGCTTTAGCAATGTCATTTGTCATCAAGAGCAGGTACTATTTGAACCGCAATCATATATTTTTTAAAACAAAACAAATAATATTTTTTTTAAAAAAAATCCAATCCCTTTATGATTCGCATCACTAAGCTTAATTAATGGACTTTTAAATAAAAAATTCTTTTCAAGGACTGAAGATGGTGAGATAGTTAACATTCCTTCAATTATTATGTTTCAATTCACCAGTTGAAAAGAGATATAATGTAACACTCTGATATTTAGAGAAAGTATTTTTATCATCGATATTACATGAAACTTTTGTTTCTAACAAACGATTTTACATTATTTTATGAGGGTGTATTTTAAAAAAGTTTGATTTTGAATCCAGTGGCTCATTAAATATTTTTTTTCTATAGCAAAAGCTTGATATTTTAAAACCTCTTTCCCAGGTATTCCGCAAGAAACGACGATTATTGGAAAAAGAGAGGCATCCCGTACATGCCCCGAATGAACCTTTTTGCCATGGTGTACATGCTCAGCTCAAAAGTAAGTAGACACCAACCTGTTTTTCTGCAAAGCAGATCAAAACCCATAATTAGGGATCTTTTTAGGAATGTCCGAAATTGCAGTGCTCATTTTAAAATCTTCTATTACTATGATTTATATTAATAATTTTTTGTCTCAAACAAAGAAACCGTTGTTATATTTCTTAGCACCGTTATTAAAAATCACGTGTTCTTTGCGAAATATGTTTTGATTCCTGAAATATAATGTGCTATTTGAAGAGATTTATTGAATTGTTTGTTAACATCACACACACACTTGGAAACATGAGATTCAAAATAAAGAGGCGAAGAGATTCATCATTTTGAAACTTAAACATGTGATTCGGCCGATGTACCTGAGCTGTTACCTCCTCTCCAAATTTATTCAATACGCTAACGCGATTACTTACAGCCTCGAGCTTTGACAGATTTGACATGCATCAGCTTCGTTACATGGGGTTTTTAGGAACACCAGTATTTGAACCCACGACTCGCAGAAATAACACCAACCATAAGTTCGTGACCGGGACCACTCGGCTACCGTAGCCGCTGTCTGGAGAGAAGGAATGAAATAATCCGTGTAACTCCATAAATTAATTTCTGAGGTCAGTTTCGATATTTTATGACGGCAGTAACAAGGAATGCTGCAAGGTAGTAGGAATGGCAATTAATAGTATTTGAAATTTATGAACCGAAACATTCATGAAAAACTCAAGGGAATCGGAATATGAGAATGATCCTTAGCTAGAACAAGAGAAATTAATATCAAGCTCAAAATTTGTTGCTGAAGAGGGTCCAATGCTCTAGAGTTTCTTATTACTAATCTGTACATTCTCAAAAAATAGGCATTGATATTAAAATCTTATGCTAAATAAGATCACGTGATATCGCAGTGAGCGAGCCCGTATGGTGTCTTACCCTTTAATGATGCACGCAACCTTGCACAATTATCAAGAATTACGTTTTGAGCTGTGTAGAATTTGAACCATTAACTTTTTTTTTTTTTTTTTTTTTTTTTTAAAAAAAAAAAAGCTTGCTTCACTATAATTCTGAGGTTATTAAAGATTAAATTTGTGCCAGTAGAAACGCATCTAATTTTGAATGGGAGAAATGCAATGTTAAAAACATTTATCCGCTGACACAATTTTAAAATGCAAGTAAACTTAAAATAAATTAATTATTTCAGGGTTTGTATATCTTATTTGTTTTTCATTCGAAGCGCGTTAAATGGTATATGTTTAAACAATATTTTATGGAACAGTGCAGAATAAATAAATATGTCTGTGTGTAAATGCTAGTAACATATATCAGGTTTCTATAGAGTTTCAGCTATTTATTAATTTATTTGAACGAATATATAATCTATAAGTTATATAGATCAGATTCACTTGTTTTAAGCTTTTTGAATTACATATATTTATAAGTAAAGATATATTGTTTGAATTTGTTGAAAATAATTTTTTTTTTCAATAAATGTGTTCTTATTTCAATATGGTTTTTTTCTTCTGATTTAGAATATGGGCCAAGCCATAAGAGATATGGTTAAAAATTATGGACGAGTCGTTGGGTTAGTATAGAGAATTTTTAATATTTCTTTTTTTAATGGCATTCATAATGAACATTCTTTATTTGAGCATTTTCCCAATTTTATGAAAATAACTCAGGTACAGTTAAGGTAATGTGTTATTATCAAAACCATTCAAGTTCATTGAATATATTACACGATTCAAAACCACTGAAATTAAACTAAGAAATCAAAATCTCTTTATATGAAATATTGCGATTAGCATTGTTGAAATAGTATGCGAGAGGCTGGAACTCATTAAACAGTTTGTTGGGGAAAAACAGAAGTAGAACAGAATACCCTTAGTAGGGAAAACATGATTAATTTTGATACAGTTTGAATGTGGGATAATAATTAAATATCCATTCAAATCTTGCAGTTTTATTAAAATTATATTTGGAGATTTGTATGAAATATTGAGGGAAAGGAGTTTCGTTTTACTAATCAGTTTCGTGCGAAATATAACAAATAATATTTTGCTAACTACAGTAAAAAATAAGATATGCATTTCGTCGACTGTTCTCATTTTACTTTATAATTTGTAAATGCTTCCTTGGGTCAAAACCCTCTAGTTCGTGGAGTGCAACTGTACTTGAACAAATTTAAATCGGATACACTTTATTATATTTTTATAAATTCTGAATTCTTTAAATTAAAAAAAAATCCTTTAAATTACTCATACCCTCTATTTATTTAAGATAGAGTTTGAGACAAAGGCTCGTGTATTTTACGGTTTTCTTCGTGTCTTATTTATTGCGATTTTTTTTCAGATCATTTGAAGGAAGTCAACCGACTGTGACTGTTACAGAACCAAATCTCCTGCGTGATGTTTTTGTCAAGGACTTTCATGTATTCCCTTACAGGAGAGTAAGTTTTAGATTTTTGTTTTCTGTTTTAAAAAAACACAATGTAATATTAAGATAATTTGAAACGGATGTCCATATAATTGTAGAGGTAACCAACGAGAAAAAGGCACATAGTCAAAGAAAATGAAGATAGCAGTGGAAATGAGTAAATCAGTGTTAATTAATTCAAATTACATAAATTATTAAGAATTAAAATGTATTTGTGTGTGTGTTGTAGGAAAACTTTGATAAGCAAGCGGTGTTTTGGAAAAAAAATCGTAAAAAAGGTTCTCTTGATTTTGATTAATTAAATTTATTTAAAATTCTTAAGGGTTTATATCATATTTAACTATTTCCTTTTGTAGCCCATCTTATATGTCAATGGCACATTGATTAACTATATAGCCTTTATATATAATATAAAAATTCCTTGTATGACAGAATGAAAGATTTTCTTTTTCACCTTTTTTAGTTGTTAATGAAAAAAAAAAACAATAGTTTTCAAAGTATCGTCAAAAGAGAATATTCTTTTTAAAAAGTGATAACTCATTACTTGGATAAACTTTGTAACAACCTTTCAAAAAATAAAATTTAAAAAAAAAATTAAAATCTCAAAAAATTTGAATTTTGTTATCTTGACCTAAACTTCGAAATTTAGAAAATCTTTATTTTTAAATCTTATTTTAAAATACTTAAAACAAACATAAATATATCGCTTATATCTATATGGTGATTATAAGTAGAGTTAAACTTTCAAAAGTTGTAACAAAAGAACCTGTGAGCCTGAAATTTGACCCTAATATGCGGAGAGAAAAAGGGAAAAACTTTCAGCTTTCAGCTTTTGAAACTTTAACTATAGTCATCCTGTATATTTTAGCTGTTTTTTGTATCATCATTTTTCATTTGATGTTGTATAAATTCGCGAATATTTTGATACAGAAACAGTTTATTTATTTGTTGCTCTTTCAACATGAGTTAAAATGCACATTTTTCTCTCAGATTATGAAGACATACGATCCCATTGCAGACGCTATGGTTACCATGACAACCGGAGAAGATTGGAAAAGAGTTCGATCCATCATCACGCCTGCTTTCACCTCTAAAAGAATGAGACAGGTATGTGATAATACTTCGAATTATAGATATACATATATTAGCTACCCATGGGGCTATTGTTTTAGTTGGATCACTTTTGGCGTACCAGATCACTTTTAGTTTTTTATCGCTTGCTTCAATTTTAAGAACATTTAGCATAAATATATTCAATTTAATAATTTGTCGCTTGCTTTTATTTTAATTGCATTTGCTAAAATATATTCAACTTAATAATTTATCGCTTACTTTAGTATCGGAAAAGTTTACTATAGTCCATTTTTCGATATTTTAACGTTTACTTTAATTCTTATATTTAATTGAGCAATTTAAGAATAATTATAAAAAATAGTAATTATAAAAAAGTGGCTTAGGATGGCTAAATCTGTTCTTTGTAAAACTTTGCATAGAACGTTTTCATTTTTGTTTGGTATTTTTCTTTTTCGTTTATTTTTTTATTGCATTCAAAATTTCATTTATTTCTGTAAAGCCGAAACTGTGAAACTATCATCGCGTGGTCTGTTGGGTACAATTTATCTTAGCGTGATTCTGCGCTTCGTGATTGTCAAGAGGTTTTTGTTTCTTCCCTCCGGGTTCCGTAGTTAGAACTTCATTTTGACTTAAGTAATTCAGCTAATGGCATGAGCATGGAGACGTTCTTATCGCTCTTAATAATATTTTGTGTTATTCATGTACCATGGCTTACTTTCATTACATTTTGGTGCACAATTATTTAATCGTGTAAATAAATTTTAACTGGTAAGTTATCCAAATATACATTTCACTTATTTCATTACATGAAAAATATTCTACACAGACGTTTGAAAGGAACAGAAATCAATAACCAGAAATTTCTATAAAAGAAACCCTAATTAAAATATCATTTCGAAGCTGCAGTCAAAGTCTTATGCGAGACTGGAAATTACCAATTGAAATTATCTGTATGATATACAGTCAGCAACATATATTGATATATTCGAAGACGAAATTTTGAACGCACCTTGGCTTTCTCTTTCAGATGGCATCTATTATGAACGACTGCTCCAAAACTCTTCTGGAGGTATGCGAGAACTATTGGAAAGAAAAAAAACCTATTGACGCCAAAGGGTAATTTTTTACATTTTGAATTTTAAAATGAATTTTTGTGTCTGTATTTGGATTAAATGGAAATTTTCCAAGAAAAACATAATTTTTATCGTTAATAAGTAGCTTTTCAAAAATGATTAGGCTCTCCGGGAAGATCTGTAGATATTGGAATGAAAGAAAATAATACATTTTCACATTACATTTATTAATATTTACTGAATGGTAGACTTTCCTTCATTTCATGTGACTTCTTCCTAGCTTGATTCGTGGAATCCATTTATGTGCGATTTTCCACTCAATTGTAGAGATGAAATATTCGAATAGTCCTCAGTCGATATCTGGCATCATTTTGGAACATTTTTCCTTTAAGAAATTTTTAGAAGCAGAGTAACAGATGGTGCTGTGTATGGATGTGACAGAATATCTCAGCCCATCTCTTTGATTTTCTGGGCTGTGGACATATCATTATGTGGATATGTCATGATGTAAATGATTTGCTTCATACTGTTGATCCCTTATTATCATATTGTGTGCATCTTTCAAATCATCAACGTGTTGAGAATGCATTACCCTACACAGCTTTTCACTAGATTTCAAACACTACTAATTGCGTTGATCCCATCGTTCTCTTGTCGAGTGGCCACGCTGGTCTCCAGTAACGATGGAAATTATATTATCCAGCAAATGTTAAAAAGTGCTATTTTCTTTTCTTTCAAAAACTTTTCAGTAGGCCTAATGTTAGAATACAATTGTACATATTGAAAGAGGGAACTGTCTATTAAAAGTCTTTGAATTTTAATGGAAATTTTACGATGATTATAGTGGCTTTATGGTCTTGATCACGAGCTCACAGCCGGCATTGGTTCGAATCCTAGTGCCATTCATGATTTTTCGTGTTGCCTAGATGAGACATATTAACCCTTTCGAAGCTAAACATATGATGGGTGTGGTATTTGGAAAGAGGTGTGCCAAATCAGGTGTCATCCTTGTCACTTCACCGAGTCTCAAACTTACGAGGTCTGTCGCCAATAGCTCTCGTATTGCTTCCGAGTACGACGCAATAAACAATCCATCAATCAATTGAACGAGAATTATATTTGAAATGTATTAATTACATATGAGGCCATTTAATGCAATTTTTGCTTATCTTTAATGCTAACATTCAGTCAGCCCAAGTAATTGGGATTGATGTTAAATACATTTCAAGGAAAGTCTTTAGACTCCCAAAATGATCTCGAGTGATTGGAAACAACCTAATGGCTGTTCGCGACGGATATCGTCATTTTGAGCCTCGTTTTGAGACGAGGATGACACCCGAGCTGGTATCTTTCTCTCCAAACTTCTACGCCATACCAATGGTAGGACTTGAAGCATAGAAAGATTTAACGTGCATCAGTCACGCTACGTGGCAGGTCTTTAGTGGCATCGGATCCCAAATACATGATTCGACGGACGTATTCGTGATTTTGCTCAATAGACTACCGCGGTCACTAGAAAATTAGATATGTAACCCCCGGTAAATTTTTGCAGTTTCATTTTGATTTAATGTAAAGAGGAATAAGCATGACTTTCATAAGTCGCCAAAATTTCTGAATAAAACGACGATTTTGTATTGCAAATTTGGTTAATGTATTGGTGTTAGAATGTTTATTTTACTAGTTCAAAGGCCATACATGATCAAGCTACTACAAATACTCTTTATTCATTAGCAATGAAGTGTGTATTGTGCAAATAATATTTATCTATGATATAGATATGATGTGAAGGAAATATTGATTCTAAGATGGAAAGAATGATCTCTAGATTGTGGACTGTGGTTGCTATCTTTGGGAACTTATGTCACCCAAAGATAGTAACCACCATGAGGGAGCGGAGAATACCTCGCGGTTGTAAATTCCAAGTTTACCTAAAGAAGGGAAACCCCTGATGGGAAAATATGAATTTAAGTCATCAATGAAAAACGCTTATTAACATTACAAATAAGACGATTATTTGTATTGGTTGACTGTTTATTAATGTCGCACTTAGAAGGCGACACAATTGTTATCAGAGATCGACTTCTCTTATTTTTAACCAAGGTCAAGTGATGAGGACGACTTCTGTTGTATTTGCACCTTCCTCTTTTAACTTCCACTCCATATCAACGCGAGGGCTTTGAGAGCCTCAAACTTAATCTTCATAAGCTCCTTTATAGAATGGGTCATTTGTGAAAGCAGAACTCGAACGCGAGGCTGGACAGAAACATTGCCAACAACAAAGTCCTAGCCGCAGGCGATCACTTGCAACGAAAGAAAAAAGACTTAATATAGTAACAGGGAAGGCATATTATTATCTTCTAGTGATGCCGGGATATTAACCATCTGGTAATTCGCATACTAGATTATAGCACATGGACTATGGAAGCGTACCAAAAGGCTCTTAATATAACAGAGAATGTATATGAATCGAAGTGATGGGTGGAAAACCACAAACCTTTCTTTCAGAAAGTCCCTGAACTTTGCTTCCAAGGAGAGTTTGTGTGTGTTCTCTCCGTTTAGTCGAAACGAGCAAAACATGGTATAAACAGCGCCTAATAACTAGCCCGATAGGGAATTCCTTTTTAGCTTAGTTGATTAAGGTGTGGACTTTCAAATAAGCTGTTTTAATATGTTCAAATATTCCCAACGTCAGCAGTACGTATCGGAGAGCAAAACTTGGGTTATGTTGCTTTGAAGTTCATGTATTTATTCCGGATTGGCATTCAATGGGTCTTGAATAATAAAATTCAAAACCCTATTTTAAAATTGTTTGAGTTTTTTAATATTCGAATCACTGATGGAACTTTTTTGCAGAGTGTTTGGAGCCTTCACGATGGATGTCATCGCCAGTTCTGCATTTGGGACAAAAATTGATTCTCACAACGATCCGGAGAATGAGTTCGTGAAAAACGTAAAGAAAAATTTCTCTACTTTCACCATACCGCGTATGATATTTGCCTGTAAGTATCCATAAATGATATTTCTTTCAGTTCATCTTAACGTTTGAAATTAATTAATATAAAAACTGTCTTCTCAGAAACAGGTAGATTTTAGAGAGGCTACTGAAGATTCCAATGTTATTAATCAGAATGAGAAAAACTATCATGTTATCTAGTAGAGAAATATTCATTTTTTACTCAATTTATTTAATTGAATTTTACATATTTGAACGAAACCAAGTTTCTAGAATTCATATAATATGCGCTAGGAATGGTCGGAAAGTAATTTCCATTATTATATAAAAAAATAGGAAACATTTATGGACAAAGATTCAGACTTAATAACAATTTAAAAACATTACACTACTCTCCTGCAAAATAGACCAGTGCACTAAGAATGCATCGAAATAATGGTTTTCGTGTCATTATTAAATGCCTATGAGGTAAACCAGGATGCTAAGGCATCTTTTTGACTTCTTTGTTGTCATCAAAATGCTCACTACTGAAGAATCTATTCAAGAGCGAATAAAGGTGAAAGTCGTTCAGCTTGAATTGTACAATTGTATCTTATCATTCTCTGGCTCATAATTATATCACTTGATCTCTAACAGAATTTCTATGGTTTTTTGCTGGATCACACACATTCCTTGCATTCAAAAAGTGAACTACGGAAAGAATTTCTAGTCCTAAACAAGTTTAGCGAAAGATTTACATGTGCCAGCTTTCCCCAAAACCTTTTTCTTTTATGACGCATACTTTAATCATTGTGAACTCGATAGGCAGATTAGTGCCATTTGTGGGACGCGAGAATTATTATATTCCAGAATCATTGCTTTCCGAATAGCCCTCGAACTAAAGTAGCTATATTATAATTTTCTCTTTTCTTTATGCAGTTTTCTTTATTTTTCCTTCATTATTACTGTGTTGAAAAAGTAATTAAATTACTAACTTCTGCAGGAATATTGTAACAAAATATATGTCATTAATACTGAACATCTTAACTTCGATATTCAGCGCATCCTGTCAAATGATCACTGAAGAGTATTAAAATTACTCCTTTTATTAAATCTGTAAGAAAAACTAATTTTTAATATAAACATTTTATGATACAATATTATAATAAAAATGATGAATAATAAAAATTTGTATATACCTTTGTAATATACTTTAATATTAACTACAATCTTTTTTATAATGTTTAACATTTCGGGAATTTGTTAAGGGTTATTGTTAAGAAGGGTGTGATTTTGAATCTTTTTGAAAAACGTCTCTATTTGTCTGTTTCTATCATTTCTAATTCAATAAGTCTTACTGTACGAGTAGTATTCACTCTTTTCGTGATTGTAACTGTAACAGATGTGAAACTCAAGTGCAATAACTACGACATAAATTTTCTTTAAGGTGTTTAAGTATTAGAGCTAGTGCATTTTATCAACTCGGTTGACACCTGCTTCCTTTTAGATTTTTTTCCCCTTCTATATTTTTTTTCAGTTCAAAATGCATTTCCACACACACACAACACATATATTAATATTTACTGAAAGACAGAATTTCTTTACTTATTTTTATGGTCTCAAACTCCATCTTGAGCCATAATAAGAGAACACTTACGGGAGGGGGGGGGGGTCTTCTACTCAAACTCAACGGTTAGGCAATGGGTGAGTTGAATGAAGATCTCGGGGAAAAAATACACTAGCCCATGGTCAATAAGAAACAAATGATTCTGCACCACCACTACGTCTCGTCAGAATAATCGTTGTAGTAGGCTATAATATTCGATTGATGGGCTGAAAATTCTGTCCTATACATCTCCCAGATCAGCTACCAATTAATTATCATCCATTCTTCTTCTTCCAAAACTTTTTTGAAGGGAAATAATTCTAAAAGGAAGTAGTTGTCCAATGAACAATGCTTCGGGTTTTTTGCCTCCAAAAGTGAGACACACTACGGAAATAGAATTTGCACGTTACCGGTAAAAGTCATGAGTACAGAGAGAAATTAATGTCTGTATGGGGGGGTCAGTAAATATTATAAATAGTCTTTTAATTCAGACACAGACAGGACTTTCAGGTGGAATTAATACTTTTTCAGAAACGAGAGCAACATCAGTCCATTTCATTTCTATTCGAAAATACAAGTGGATTTAAGAGGACTGTATCTCCTTGATACACAAATATCATTAAGTTATCTGAGTACTGATATTGTATCTAAATGACCTTTAATCTCTGAGGGTCCTTTTCTTTCTGTAGTGCTTATTCCAGGCTGGATTCTAAAATGGATTCCGCTAGACTTGAATATAATGATTTTGGATAAGAACAACTTCTTTAGAGACGTCACCATGAACGTTATCAAACAGAGGAAGGAAACAGGAAGAGTAAGTGTGCATTTTTTTAAATTTAAAATAAATTATTTTCTCCAATAAGATAATAATCACGCATTATCTCTAATGTGTAACCAATGTCTCATTTCAGAGATACAATGACTTTTTGCAAATGCTTATGGACATCGCTGACGAAACTGACCAAAATGAGAATCAGGAACCTGTCGAAGACGAAACCGACCGCTTCGGAAGTGTTACGAATAGTGAAATGACGCCCTCTATCGGCAAGAACAAAAGTAAAATTTAGTTTTTTTAAAAATACTTTCGTTAAATCCAGCATAATACTCATAAACGCGTGTTTAAAGCTTTCTCATTGATATTCATCAGACTTCCTTTGAGTCTGTGTTATTATAATGGATACAAAAAGTTATTCCTGAATGGAAAGTACTTCTTACAGTTTTTTACACAAAATTTCAGTCGTGTCATATGATCTGATGGATTAAGACGTCGTTTAAATTGAAATTTCAGTTGTTTATATCACATCCCTCACCAAAAGTGAGCCATGAGCACGCCAATTGAGCAATAAGCGCACTGCTCAATAAGTAGAGGCTGCGAATAATAGAAATTTGTAGAATTTATTTTAATGATTGTAATGTAAAAACAAGAGATTCTGAAGAAAGTTCTCGACAAATCCAGACGTTTTTCCTTATTCTATTACAGAATAAGAGCTTTAATTCTCGGATAATTTTTCGATTACACACAACAGAAATACTCCGTGAAAAATTGGAGAGCATAGAGTATTATTTCTCTCCTATTTCAGTTTATCATAGAATCTATTTTTTCTAGACATCTTTTTTCCTTCTCATCTATATAACTCTTTCAAGTTGCATAGATACTTTTCAATTAATTTCTCAGTAGCACCATCTGTCTGAACTTCTGAACAAACATATTCCAGTATATATATGAGAGAGGATGTTTGTAAATAATTATCTGAAATATATTTTTCGTTCATATTTGACATGTCCAATTTACCTTGATTATTTTGAACCCTTGCAATGCTGGTGGTGTTTAGCGTTTTGGAATTAAACAGGATGGACTCCACAGTTTAGAATAAGACTTTGCTTTAGTTTCAAATCATTTTCCTAGAGATGCTATTGAAACTGATGGGTATAAGAATTTCTATCATTTGAAGTTCAATAATCGAATCGTTTAAACTTTAAGATTATTACTTTATTCTACGGACAATAATCGGACATGAAAGTACAGCCAGTTTGAATGTTAAAATTCTTTTTATATATATAAATGCCTTGTTTTTCCTTCACCTTAATTTCTTTTCTATGTTCATATCAGCGGTCTCTGATGGCAAAGATCGCGAGCTCGTGACTGGCAATTTTCGATTGGAATCTCGAGTTTGAGTCCGGTTTCTCCGAAATACCATCACGAGTCTTTTATAAGTTAAAAGAACTGCGTCTTCAAATTTTCAAGAGGTGTGGAAGTTAGAAGAATGGCTTACCAAGTCACGTGTTTCCCCCGTCACTTGACCTGATTCAGAATAAAGAGGACCTTCACCAATACTCAACTAAGGATTTTAATCCAAAACAATTTTAACTGGTTCTTTTATCTCTATAATTTTAATGTGTAGTTATCCAAAATAGAAATTCCCTCAGTATAACTTCCAAGATTCTCATTTCGGACGTACACAATTGTTATAGTCTATCGCCCATGAAAAGCTTACTTAGAATGTTAATGGAGAAATCAAAATTGTTAATTAACTTCTAAAGCAAAATTTTTCCATTGTGGAATCCGATTTTTCAACTATTCTGATTTCACATCTTAAAAGCTACCTAAACTTCAAATTTCTTAAAATTCTGCTGGAAAAGTTTCGAATTATGGGGTTTAAAACGTGGTTTCCTTAATACTAAAAGAAAGACTTAAACCTTTCCGAAGCAACTGTGGACATAGGGGGAAATGGACTTGTGGTATTGTTAGAATGACATGGTGTCATTGACCTGGTCTAGGGTTTTTGGACCGGGGGGGGGACAACAAACATAAAACAGCAAACAACGACAAGATTTAAACTGTTGACAAAATAACACTTCTTTCGTGACTTAGCGAATATTTTTACACCAAAATATGAATAATTTTATCCAATTTTAAACTCGCGTGGAAAATCTGAAAAAGTGAAATTATCTTGAAAAATATGAATAATTAAATGCATTTACGAAGGGAACGTATCAGAATTTTTAAATATTTGGTTTCACCTTATCATCCCACACACAAGCCTCGAGATCCATAATTTCTTCATTATTTTCTTGACTGTTAAAAGGAATTGTAACTTTGATTTTACGATCGGCAATAACATGGGGGGAGGGAAGTTACAGGTCCCATATACTAGTTAAAAAGTCTCAATTACCTATTCCTTTATCACTTTTTCGGTGTTAAGAAACGGGGCAAATAGTATTAATTGTTTGCGCTAAGTATTCTATTATATGACTCATTTACAATTTTTCGACGTATCTCGAACCATAACAGGATTCGAATGAATCATGAAAATTATTAAAGGTGTTAATTTCTTGCCAATGTATAATGGAATTTCAAAAGATGAAAATTTCTTTTCGTAAAGGCGTTTTTGAAGAACGAACTTCAAAAATACAAAGGCCCGTTACAGGGTGAGATTACATGAAGTTTGTGTTTAATTATGAATTTGAATGAAATCTATTCACTCCATATTTCCGTTCTGCAGTGATTCATAATTATACAACCATGAAGTTATGTATTGACTTATTGCAGAGCTGTCCAATACTGAACTCTTGGCCCAGTGTGTCCTGTTCTTCATGGTCGGATACGAAACCACAGCTACAGCTCTCACTTTTGTGACATATTGTTTGGCAACTAATCCTGAATGGCAAGAAAAACTCATTAAAGAAGTGGACGATGCATTTGAAAAGCATGTGAGTTATTTTTTTTTTACATATTTACGACAATTTTGAATATTATTAATACTTTTAAATCAGTATTAAAATTCTGTCCGTTATAAAATACAACATGTATACAAATACACAATTGATGCATACAAACTGTAGGAAAACCATGCCAGCAAGACACCAGTATCCTAAAATTAGTACACACCAGATTTAGAGCGGGGTTCTAAAACAGTGGTACTCGAAACCATCACGCCATGCCACCATTCAAATGTAACCCGATGAAATCTTAGTTGACAGGCTCATGTAAAGCAGCATTTTCATGTGTCTTTTGTATGGCATCCTTCTAAAGCCGGAGTGAGATCTACTTCTGGAGCACTCTCTAAAAAGGGGGGGGGGTCCCTGTGCCCGCAGAACTCTAGTCTTCCAGGACGACTTTTCGAAACCTTATTGTACAGGAATAAGTTGGTCTATAACCCACGGATGCCCAGGTAACAAGATTACTTAGGGTTATATACCTCTTCCATTTACCTCTTACAAAGCATCATCTTGGTGTATTTGATGCACAAGGGTTGTTCAAAAGGTACCTGTCTTGATGGCCAGATGGTGTTTCTAAGGTAAGTTGGTATTACTATTGCAGTCAGTCATGTCTATAACGACGTCAAAATCAATTTCACACAGATTCACAGATTAGTTTTTATTTTTGTTGCGTGATCATTTGATGGTCGTCATTATTTTTCGTTCAGTTATCACCGTCGATGAGACCTTAATTCATCATTATACATCAGTAATAAAATGAAAATAATGATTGTTTCCGGTTAGTCCACTGCAACTAAGATGAAACCGGTCGGAAAAGTTGACGACAACCTTTTGAGATGCGAATGGCAAAAGGAATAAACGATCAATGAGCAATAATATAGTGAAGTATTCCATTCCTATTTCCAACCCCCAATTATCTTTCTAAAACGCCACAACACCCAATTATCTTTCTACCACTCTCGTATCTTCGAAAATATCTGGACCAATAGACATTTGAGTGCGTCGTTTGTATAAATTTTTCATGCAAAAAAAATAGTAATAATAATAATAATGATGATGATTTAAAATATTAAAGTAAAAAAGCCGAAAAAATTATAGCTAATCTTTCTCTGATGAGAAAAATTCTTAAATAGATTATATAATCCTAAATGAATGCTCATTGGCTAATTGAGAAAGAGAGATAAAATGGTAAAAGGAACCAAGCACTCATAATTTGTCATAAGGAAGAATGTTTCTCAATTTTAAGCAACTCACACAAAAATTAATTTCTTTTATAGTTACAGGATTTTTTAGGCAACCAAAAGAGATATAAATCCTTTTTTTTTCAATGCACACTTGCACACACACAATATACATACTATGTATTGTTAACTTTCCTACTTAGAGCCTGCCTCTAGAGGGCGTTCATTTGTAAAGGGAGAGAGTGTGATGTCACACGATCCCCTCAGTCGGGACCTGACCGAATCTCCGAGAGGAGCTGTTGTAAACGAGCGGTAGTAAGAAGAATAAATATTGTTGTTGTTATACAACCCGATGTGTTTTTTTGTCTAAGGACAACCGTGAACTGAAATCTGAGGTGATTAGTTTTAGTAGATAGTTATTAATGTAGTGAAGTATTTTATAATAGTCAGAAGCGGGATGTATGTTGAAGCCCACGGTCAGACTGACATTTTCTCTGAGAGAACTGTAAGAAAAAAAAAGTACGTTGTAAGACTCTAACCTAACGGAACTGTGAAAGAAAATGTGCTAAGAAGTGATTTATTTTGAAGAGTATTGAAATATTGTTAAAATGTCGTACCTCTCAAAAGGACGTAAAAGTGACTTAATCGAGCTTGCGCTTGAATTTGACGAAATTGTCCCTTCGGATGCTACCTATGTGGCAATAAGGGACATCATCATAAAAAGTGAATTCTATGAAGAAGTTTTCGCGAGAGGATGTCTCGAAAGAATAATTGAAGATAGGATTGAAAAAGAACAAAGGTTAGAAAGGGAGAGGATTGAAAAAGAACAAAGGTTAGACAGAGATAAGGAGATGCAATACAGAGATAAGGAGATGCAATACAGAGATAAGGAGATGCAATTTGAACTAGAAAAATTAAGATTAGAAAAATTAATAATTGAAAGCAATAGAAGAAAACAAAGAAAAATCCAAGAGTACTATGAAAAACGATTTCAGCCTCAGCAGGAAAAGTTTGAATCTGAATTGAAAGAAAGGGGCGAGAAGTTTACCGAAATTCAGAAGGAGAATGAAAAATTACCCGAAGCTAAAGGGTTACAGGATACCAGTATTGAAGAAAAAGTGCTTGTTGATGGAAGTCGACTTCAGTCTCAACAGGAAAAGTTTGATTCTGAACCGAAGAATAA